>VDFB02270099.1:85315-273084 GCA_007258455.2 Sequoia sempervirens | reverse complement strand
CATGAATTGATATAAGAAACAAGGTGAGAATAGCTACTTGAAACACAAGAGATCTTGTGAGTGAAGAAGAAAGTGAAGTGGACAAGAAAGGAAGAGAATATGAACAACCAGAAGATGCTAGAGAAGAAAGATTTTAAGGGCTCTTTCTAGAATTGTGAAGAACAACAAAATGGATGTGCCAAATTTTTCTGGAACATTAAATCTGGAAGAATTAATTGATTGGATAGGAGAGATAGAAGATTATTTTGAAATGCAGGAAATTAGATACCCACAAAGGATAAAGTTATCCCTAACAAAATTAAAAGGGAATGTTGCATTATGGTGGAAAGAATTGCAAAGAGAGTAGGTAACAAATGGAGACCCTAGAATAACAAGGTGGAATCAAATGGTGACCAAGTTGAAGAACAAATCTATTCCTAGAGATTACAAAATAGAATTATTCAAGAAGCTACAAAATCTGAAACAGAATGACATGAGTGTAAATTATTCCACAGAGGAGTTCTACAAGCTGGCCATTTGATTAGGAAGGCATGAAATTGACAGGGAAAAGATAGCCTGGTATATGATTTAATATTCAAGATGAAATGAGCATGTTGAAGATTGCCTCGATGGAAGAAGCATACCAATATGCATTGAAGGCTAAGAAGTTGATGAGAAGGAAAATGAATAATTCCATAAGTCATGTAGCAGAGAAAGGAAAAGCAAGTAGCAGCAAAGGAAAGCAGATTGAAGAAGAATCAAAGCCAAAATGGAGTAAGGAAGTGGGACAAAGCATAAAAGAAAAATATTTTCCAATAAGAGGATGCGGTAGCAGTGGCAGAGGGTTCCTCAGTAAATGTTTCCATTGTGGAGAAGCTGGTCATTGTGCCTATGATTTTTTTCTGCAAATACAAGAAGGTAACAAGAAGAGTGCGGTAAGAAACCACTTGTCACAAGAGGATGAGGAAAGTGATGCATCTTTGAAAGGTGGAGAACCCAAAGAAAGTGAATCTCTCATGATGAGGAGAGTGTTGGTAAATTTGAAAGTGGCTATGATGAGGAGAGTGTTGGTAAATTCGAAAGTGGCTAAGGAGGAACCATCCCAAAGAAGGTGTCTCTTTTGAACTATGTGTAAGGCTAGAGGTAAGTGTTGCAAAGCTATAGTAGATGGTGGTAGTACAGATAACCTAGTTTGAGAGGATATGGTAGAAAAGCAAGGTTTAAAAAGGTGTAAGCACCCTAATCTGTATAAAGTTTCTTGGTTACAAAAAGAATACGAGATGATTGTGAGTGAGCAATGTTTGATTAATTTTTAGATTGGGTCAGGAGCTATAAGGATGAAGTGTTGTGTGATGTAATGCCTACAAGTGTTTGTCATGTGTTGTTGGGAAGTCCATGGCAATCTAACAGGGAGGCCGTTTATGGCAGTATTAAGAATGTGCACACCATCCATAAATATGGACAAAAGTATGTGTTGAATTCTCTAAAGGAGAAGGAGAAGCAAGTAAAAAATTCTAACCCCATTGTTTGTTGTAGTGTTGGAAAGCAATGTATAGAGGAAAAGGAAAAGACTAACCACAATGATTTGAAAATATTCAAAGAGAATATTTCAAGAGGAGAAGGTAGATTGGATTTAAATTTATTGCAATAGAATAGTAAAGGAAAAGAATAGCAGCCCAAAAGAATGTGAAGGTCAAAAAGGTGGATTGTGTGTTGAAGTTGATGCAGAACATAAGAGTGGAAGAGGAAAGGCTCCCATGGACAAGGATAAAAATTGGATTAAAAAAACCATCAAATTACCATTCCATGCATCTCCAATTGCTCCTAAGTTGGCCAACTCATGGAATATTTCGCTTACCAGACATATCTAATGCAAGAGCTCACCCAAACAAAATGATGACCAGCATTGAAACAAACAAAAAATGTCTTTTGTCTACTTTTTAATGTTTTTGGTGAATGAAATTAAATAATTGAAGCAAATATTCAATGAAGGATTTGGTCACAACTTGTTGGCAAGTTGGTTATGCAATTTACTATTTTTTTTTGGGCTTTTCAAGGCACATTCCAACAAATTCTTTCTTGGGCATTGGAATTGGAGGTTGGAGAGAAAAAAAATAAATCTTCATTTTCCTTGCCAATTTCTCTTCTTCCAATCCTGAGTGTTGGAAACTGAGTCTTTTGTACACATTCTTGGTGAATGTGGCAATTGGAAGGTTATGGCGTGAGATTTTGGGAGTGGCTTTTCATCCATGGTTGGTGAATTCCAAAGGTTTTTGGCTATAGCTAGAGGTGTCTTTTATGCTATGTTGAGAATTGGAGAGGGGTCTTTGGCAGAGTGGAGTTTTGCAGGAAAGATTGTTGTGGAGAAGACCAGTGATGTTGTGATTGGTTTGCTAAGATTTTACTTGCTGTAGCTTGTTGTTTAAAATCTGATATAAATCAGATCTATAGTGGTTTGCATCAACCATAATGTTGTATAGCTTTGTAGTTCCAAATTTCTTTCTAATTTGCTAATAGCTAGATAATTTTGTAATGAAATTTGAAGACTAGTTTTCTTGAATTTCCAGCAACTCAATCTTTGTGTTTGATATTAATTTGTTTGTTGAGAGTTTGCAAGAAAGGGTGTGTTGGTCTCTTGCATCGCATCAACACAAGAAATTATAGAATGAAAGAACATCACATGAATTCATGAAGTAAGTCGTCGAAGGAATATGTAAAGTTATCACTTTGATGAGCAATGAATACCAATAGAAAGTTTGACAAGATTGTTCAATTCAAATCAACTCCATGGAATTATAAATAGATGAATGATCTCCACACAAGCATCGACAACATAGACTTAATATTGACTCGCCTAAATTCATTCATTAAACATTACACAATGACTTGACTTCAACCTTCAAATGATAATTTTTGCAACACAAGTCTAGTATCAACTTGTGTAGACATGTAGATAACACATTAATAATTTTCTAGTTATAGCTTCTTGAAGCTTAAAAAATAATAAAAATAATTGTTTTAAATGAAATTCTACATCCTCTAAAATCAATATAAAATTTTACTTTATTTCCATTTCTACTTCTCATCTTGAGCATCCATTTGAATCAAGGGCTCTAATCTTCTAATTTTATCTTTAATTTGCTTTAATCAATCCTGAATCTTAGCTTGGGCATCAATTTTAATGAAGGGATCAAATACAATTATTTTTCTCCTTTAATTCACTTTATTTTCCTTTTGATCTTCATTTGAGTGCATATACTAACTTGGGCACCACTTTTATTTTATTTTTATCTTTGTTTGGAAGAAAAACATATTATTTTAGTGTCTAGAAGAACTTAGCCACCCAATTGATTTCTTATAATTTTATCTTAGAACCATAAAAAATTCTAATTTGATTCTCATGAGGGATTTACTTATGTGAATTTTTATTTTGATTTTCCAGTGCTCATGAGGGATTTTCCATAGACTAAATGCCACTTCAAAGATTTGGATTACTTCACACCAAATCGGCATTCATCAAGGGTTTTCTTCAATGGACACCCAATCAAGAATTACATGAATCGAGTATCAAAAACAAAAACAAAAGTTGATGTTGTTACACCTCATCTTGTTGTTACCAAGTTGCTTTTACTACTATGAGTGAAAATGTTGATAAATCTAAATTGACTTCAATATGTTTGTTAGGTAAATGAAATATGTGAAAATGCAAAAAGATGTTATTGATTTCAAAGGAATGAATATGTTTTAAATGCTTTACAAATGTGTTACAATGCAAATGGATTTACTATGAGTGTCTAACTACCTTGGTGTTGTACTAAGTTAGTTGCATGGACATATTCAATCCTCTGGAAGGGAGGGGAAGTATCACTCAGGAGAAGTGATTGGTCAGGTAAACCTTAATGAAACCTTACTGAGATTACACACTCATGACCTATACTTGGTTTAGAAGAGTCAAGTCAGATGGGATTCGGTAAGTGAACCCTTCATCTTAGTCTTGGCTTATTGGAATTGGTGGTCTGGATGAGTCGGGTCGATTGGAACCAAGTAACCTTTAAGGATAGTTTGAAATGCTTGTGCAAATGTATTTGATTCTTTGATCAAGATGTCGTGATTGAATCTTTGATTCTTTGAGCTCTCTGTATAGTTATATTTATGTCGATTTATATGTACACTAAATGTATACATGCACACACACCAGAAAAATCATGCGTTGCCACAATGTCATGTCTTTTCAAAGGAATGAAAAAGTAAATCAATGTAGACTCTTGAAAGCACAGCGTACTCATGTGGGAGGGAAAATCTAGTGGGAAGGATCCTGTGGTATGTTTCATAATTGCTACTGTCCAAAACATTGAAGGACGATCACAGCTTTATACATTTCTCATGGCTTCTGCAACATTTCCAGGCGTAAATGGGACGGTGTAAGGAAGGACCCGCGAGGAGTTAATGACTTCTACCTATATTTTTGTATACTTTTCTCATCACTTTCCATGAAAGTGGGACTAACTATTTCATTCTGATTACTGTCCAGTTTGTGCAGGAAAATGAAAGTAGAATTGACAGATTTATAAAGAAGACTTCGACAGATTTACAAAGCCACATATTTACTAGATCTACCCTTAAAGATTAGAGAAGATTTCATTAGTGGATTTTTTATTTGTAAATAATGTCTAATTTTATTTTTCATTATTTAAGAAGAATATATTTTTATGTTATTATTATTTTAAATCATATAAATGTTTGAATTAAATTAATTGTATGTTTTATTTTTTCATACAATTGAATAGCTTTTTTTTTTCATATATAGAGATTTAAACTCAACATCATATAGGTGTCTACAATATGACATTGTCGTTAAGTCAAACATCCATCAACATTATTTTATTTTATTTTTCTAATATACTTAGTTTGATGGATATTTTAAGTTATTGCTTCATTTCACTACATCATTCAAACTATAGATTGTTTGATTTTAAATAATATTTAATATTTTTAAGTATTTCTCATAAAAATTTATTAATAGAAACGGAATAATACAATATTTACCAAAAATAAAGATGGTAGAGAGGCACAACCACAAAGTCTAATAAGAAAGTCCAATACATGGATGAAATAATAGGATCACAAGAGTGGGAGCCATGATCACACCTTGTAGGTTAAATGCATCACATCAATGTCCTTACAGAGGAGAGAAAGAATCAAGCATAAAAAAAGTAATAGTACAAGGAGCATTCCCCCAATGATCCAACAACTCTTGAAGATGTGCAACTTCAAGTGTAGCTTTACGATCTTGCACTTGAACTTGCATAAGAGCATTAGAGAAACCATGGCTTTGGTATGTGTATATATATACATACACATAAATGTATACATACATACATATACATACACACACACACAAAGAGTAGTGAAGATCAATGAAAAAGCCAAAAAAAGAGCATTATTTTTATCTTTCCAAGTACTGAAGAGAATTTCCACTATGAAAGCATGACAAAATCGGATATATTTGTGTTAGAGATAAGGCCAATCTCTAAGTAAAACCATGTGCCAAGAAAAATATTAAGCCTAAAAGGCTTGAAGAAATCATGGATCCAAATCAAAGCCTCCTAAGCTTTGGGATAAAACCATTTAAGAGATGCTTAAATGAATACTTTGTTGAACATATGTTTTCATTGATGTCAAAAGTGATCACTAATGTCAAATGAATATGGTCAACAAATTAGGGAGAAATTTAAATGTAATTGTACTGCCATATCATTTTGAGTTGCAGAAGTATATATTGCTAGCTATATTAATAAAATAAGTTGAGGATTGTCTATAGTATCATACTACATTTATTAATGTTTATAGAAGTGATATGGAAGTTGAAATTTTTGGGATCAGTTACTCAGGGTAGAGAAATTTCTTTGGCAATTAATTTACATGTTCAATATTTCTTCTTGAAGGTGTGTTTGGCTCTACAGTTTGAAAGGAGAGTATGCCTACACATATTCTATCGTATTCTAGAGTTAGCGGAAGTTATGTTTAGCATGCAAGAAGTTTGAAATGGGTAAGTGCACAAAGTTGAGTCCACGAAATGTGGAAGTTTTTTCCTTAGCCAAAAAATTGAAATCGACATTGCAAAAACGGGATCCCGATTTTCATAAACGGGATACCCTAGTATTATCATGCCAATATTTTTCAATCAAATATTTAATTTCAACATTCAATTTCATATCAAACCTCGCGAATCAACCACTGAAACTCCAACATTGGTTGATAGGATTATTTTCTATACTTCCTCTTCTTTTTGCCACTCTTAGCAATGTTTTAGGATGTATTTTTAAAACTTCACTAATATTGCTTACCATTCTTTTATTCAAAGTTGCTTTATTAACTATAGCAGTTGTTATAGCTCTTCTTGCTGCATTTTTATCTTTAGATTGACTATTTTTCCCAATAGATTGAATGGCACTAGCAACAATAGACATAACTATGTTTTAATGATTAATCTTTTCTTTTTGGTTTAACAAAAAACCTAACCTTTTCATTATTTTCCTCATTTTTTGCATTCTCATCAATTGCATCATTAGTTGACATTGAAATGCAAGTTTTTTACGATAAAATAATTTTTTGTATATTTTATTTGCATGTGTTCTTATTTGCCTATAAGAAATCTTACCAGGAAGATTATCCAAAACATCACTTTCAATTTTTAAAAAAGTATTTTCATTAAATTCAACATCACATTCTAGATTTTCATTTTCATTTTCAACTTCAAAACGATTTAGATTTTCATCTTCACTTTCATCAACAAAACGGTTTTTATTTTCATTTTCATCAACAAAACGGTTTTCGTTTTCATTTTCAACAAAAGGATCATTCTCATTTTCATTTTCAACAAAATATTTTTCATTTTCATTTTCAACAAAAGATTTTTCATTCTCATTTTCATTTTCAACAAAAGATTTTTCTTTTTCATTGTCAACAAATTTTATAAAAGTTTCATCTCTCTGAATATTATCAATGTCAACATTGTTAAGTCCAGCATCTTATAAAACTTCTACATACGAATTTACCATTTCACTAAAATGTGGATTTGAAGACGTACCTGGATTTGTACCTATTGAAACATTCTCCATAGCATTGAAAGAGGGATTTGAAGACACACTAGGACCTGTTTGTATAATCATATTATTTTCCAAATTGACTTCTTGCAAATTAGCTTCATCTACAACCATGGTCTCCGCAATGTTTTTATCTTCAATAGTTGTGGAATTAGATGCTCCACCATCATTCATTGATTTAAAATTCTCATTCTTCTTTCTCTTTGTCTTTGTTTCTCCTTCTCTCTCTTTGCTTCAATTTCTTCAGGAGTCAATGTCTTCCTATCTTTCCTCTTATTACGAGCTTGTGAACCCATGATTATAAAATTTTCAAGCACAAATGAATGTCAATAGTGAAATTCTTCAAAAAATTCAATCCAAATTACAAGTTGAAGACCTGTAAGAACAAAATTCTTCCTCTTGTGTTCCTCAAAACAAGTAGAAAACTAGCATAATTCCACTTAAAAACTATTTTCGTCATGCCTCCTTTCAAAAATTCAATCCATATTGCAAGTTGAAGACCTTTTGTTCCTCCAAACAAGAAGAAAACTAACACAATTCCACTTCAAAAATGGTTTACATGATGCCTCCTTTGAAAAAATCAATCCAAAATGCAATTTCACCACCTGTAAAGACAAAAGTTGATGAAAAATAGCCCAATATGTCACAGTTGGTTGTACAAGTGAAGTTGTAGACTTCACAGTAAACTTTGCTAGTAAATTAAAAAAAAAACAGTTAAAAAGAAATGGAATCCCATTTATAAGATGGGATCTCATTTATTACAAACGGGATCTCATTTCATAATCGAGATCTCATTCCTCAATATTAAATGTGGGCACCATTGACAAGGAAACGGGATCCCGCTTATAAAATGGGATCTCATTTCCCTATCAATGGTCACCACATTTAATATTAAGAAATGGGATCCCGATTTACAAAACGAGATCCTGTTTCTAAAAATTTGAAACTCCATTTGCTTTGTGGTCAAGTTTTTGGCTTGGATTCTAGTTCAGGAAAAGCATTAGGAATCCGAACCTAGGCCTTCAACCTGGTTTGACCTGCAAGTTGAAGGTCCTATCAATGTTAGAGAAAAATACTGAGTTTGGATATATGGCTGACAACTTTTTTTGCAAAATTTTTTGATGAAATTAAAACCCATTATAGATGAGATAGTGCAGATTCCAAATATGTAATTTTTTTTACAATTGGATTATTTTTTCTATTTTTCAATTAATTTCTAATGAAACTGGTCCATAAACTTTAAATATCAGGGATTTTTTACTATTTTAATAACTTTTTATCAACATAACATTTTCACAATTACATGAGAATGTACTTTAAAATTCTTTTCAATTTAAAAAAAAAAAATGATAAGTTTAGGTCATCTTATGCATGACGTACACGACAATTTTTCAAAATGACAAATATGGCTAATAAAAATTTAACAAAAAAAGAAATCAATAAAAAATTACAAAAATATCAAAAATGTGCTTTAGTGAGTTACAAATCTTTTCCCAAAAGGATTTAGAAAAATACGATAATTTAGGTCCAAATATGGATGACATACACATGCATGGTATGGTAAAAAAAAGTGACTTTTAAACATTGGTTTTTAGAAATGCCTATTGAAAGTCAATTTGTACCATTTGGGTATTGAAATAAATTACATATTTGGAAACTAGACTCCAAGTACTACATTTTATGATTAGTGACTTTTTTGAAGATTTCATCTCTAAGTGCTTCAAATTTTAAGGTCAAATGTGTCAAATTCTGAAAATCAAAGAAAACACTTCCACTTTTTTGCCAAAAAGTGGACTCAACTTCTTGCCAGCACCCAAATGATAGGAGATTCTTTGTTCTTGTCTATCAACTAGTTGGTGTTCAAGAACTATGCAATGTAACAACTAGTAGAGTGTGATACCTAGAGATAGCATAGGATGTTAAAATAGGTCTAGGTTAAGGAATTTGTAGAAGCACACGACATCATGTTCATTTGGCGACAAATTTGATTTAGGACCGACCTATTATAGGCTTCATATAATTTGAATGTAGGTCCATCTTATGTTGTCCTGGTTAATTGTGGATCCTTGGCCAATATGGAGTAATGCTAATATAATTTCATGTATATAATAACCATACTCTAGATCACTTGTATGTAGTTATGTGTGAGGACAAGAGAAGAGAAGGTGGTGAGTGAATATATAAGGATGTGGTCGTAAGAATAGTTGTGTAAGCTAGTGTTATTCATTGTGAGTTGCATCTCAATTATGCACCATTATCAAAAGATCATAAAGAGTGTAGAAGAGTTTTTGAAGAAAGTTTAGATCTTGTGTAAGATGTGTAATCAACATTGAATATTTGCAAGCTTTATCTTTGTAATCTAGTAGAATTGGTGTTCTACGTATTGAGTTGATCTTTGTATTGGGGATTGGTGTCTCCAATAGGTTTGTGTCTACAAATACAATTGAGGATTGATGTATCTAGTAGGTTGGTTCCTAATTCATATTGTAAACTCCCTCATTATACTCCTGCTTTGTGAGGTTGGATTTGGACGATAGATCCAAGCAGTTATTCTCACTGTGGTTTTTCCCATCTTTGGTTTCCATGTATATATTTGGTCTTCTCATGTCTAATTCATGTGTGCTTCTATTGTTGCTTGATTATTAGTAGTTATTTTGATTCAATTTTAATATTCAAATATATGTTGAAGTAAAGATATATTTGATCTACTAGTTCACCTCCCTTAGTAGATGAAACCTAGGAAATAGGGTGCTCCATCTTTTAGGAGATGGAACACAAGTGATATGGGCCTCCTATTTCACTTGTTTCACTCAAGGAAACCGTAGAGATCTCAATCCCAGGATACAATAAGGGAAAGAGATCTATTAAAGGTTATCCTAGGGTGTGATTAAAGACTAAAGAGGGGTTCACCACCAAGCTAGGGCTTGGAAAGACAAGAAGTGTAAAAGCTATGCAAAACCTAATTATAAGACCTAGATTATGAAACTGAAATGTAGAATAAAGGACTAAGAAAGGACAAAGGTGCACCTGGAAACTGAAGAGGCTTGAATGAAGACCTAAAATCTTGGAAATACTACTTTTGGATGCACACTGGGACTCATACACTAGTAGGGGCGATTTAGTCCCAGTTTTGGGTTTTGGGTCGAAATTGAAATCTAGAACTGTTGAATCGAGATCTACAGAAAATGTTTGAAAATAGGTATACCACGACTCATATGCCACAAGTGGTGATTTAGTTCCAATATTAGGGTTCCTTCAAAATTCTGCTATCCTTTAGTGCTTTGTTATAACTTTCCTCCTGTCAAATCTCTAGCTCTGAAACACTGAATTATGTTTTGTAATTGACTTTTCGTGATCTTGCAAACAAGGTGACAACTTTGACAACTTGACAACTTTTCTCCAACCTTGTTCCTCATTGTCTCTTCAACCTAAATCTGTAAATCACACACTAAAGAGAGGGGAAAATGTTTTTTTGTTAGTAGATAGGGGTTTTCCTTGGTCAAACCCCGTTTTGGTAATCAAACCTTGAAATGAAATCAAATGAAATGGAGGAATGATGAATGAACAAATAATCTATGTTCCAACTCACCGAACCCTTGAATAAGATGATGAAAAAATATGCTGAAAACATGTATGAAATGGCTAGCATGAATGTGGATCTTGACTCTTGCTTGAATGAGAAGTATCTTGACTTGAATACTTGCTTGAATCATAAAACCCTACATCACAAATGTTAGCTCAAAAACAAACATTGTGCATGATGACTTTGACATGATACTTGAATAATGCTCCAAAATGCTTAATAATCACTCAGATTGAATTCTCTTGTAATCACAAACTTGCTATAAGAATGCTCTCTTCAACTTGCTAGGAGAAAATATGTGAAATAACCTTGTATTTATACTTGTTTATGCCAAATTTTCCAAAATTACAACACTACAAGTCGACATTAGATCTAGGAGAATAAAATATCACCAAGAATTTGAATTTAATTTAGGTCTAAGCTAAGTGGGACTCATACGCCAGTTGTGGCATATGAGTCCCATTAGGCTAAACTTGGGACACATTTTTCAAGAAATGCTTAGTTTTATGTCCTTCAATGTTAGAGTTATTGACAACACATGGAATGGTGTGAATGTCAAGTACACCTGGTTTGAATTCAATTAAAATTTAAATACAATATGGATAGCACTTTAAATGAATTTGATTCATTTGATAAGTTTCTAATGCTTTGGCAATGACCAAGTCAGCTAAGTAAAACGCAGCCAAATCAGTATTGACTTATTCCTCTATTTATCAGCAAGCTAGATAATAGCGAATATGGTGAATTTTTGGAGTCAAATTATGAAATATATGATTCATTAGAAGTCTCTTGAGCCTATAAGTCGATTTCCAGATTTAAACATGTGCAATATGAATCATTCAACATGTTGTTGGCAAGCAAAGAGTCGACCTGTTCTCCTTTGTGGATAAGTATTGAGATAGGAATTTGCCACCTTTTTATTATCAAGTTGAGTCGATTGAATTGAATTGAGTTAAGAATAATTTCATAGGCCTTATTTCTAGCCTGTAGATGTTGTTTTTTGGGTATAAATAGAGGCGCTCTTACCTCATTTGGATACACTTCTACGACACATTATTACACTTCTCCATTCTACTGCATTTTATTTATGAGGTTCTTATTTTGCTAAGAGGTATTTTGTGAGGAAACATTAGTGAGAGGAATTGAGAGGGATTTGTTTCTAAGTTGATTAAGAGAGGGCCAAGCTTAAGAACTAGTGAGACAAATGGATTTAAGTGATTAACAAGCATGAGGCTCTATTCTCTTTATGTGTATCTATTTTTCTAGAAGATTGAATGTCTTTTATGTTTTATTTGGAATTGCATTTGATTGCTTGAAATAGAGTAATAATCTATTTTCTTATTGGAAAGGAAAAGAGTCTTATTGATATGATTTCCTTATGAGTGTTTTTACATACTCCATATTAAGGAGTGGATTTCATCAATAGTATTATATACTAGATTTGATGAAAGTGTGAATAGCTTAAGGGAGTGATTTAATACTCTTATATACCCTATATGGGAACTTAGATGATATTTCTATACATAAATAGTTTACACTATATGTATAATGTGAAATGTATCAATGTCATGAAGTGACTTGACACTATTAGCTTATATAATGCTAGGAAACCTTAGGAATGATAAGGTTCGGAAATACATCAATAGTGATAGTATGAAAGATATGATAGGATGAGACATCATATTGCTAATCTATACTTGAATGATCACTTGATCATTACTTTACTTTCAAATGAAACCCTAAGTTGAGAGTAACCTATTTAGGTTGAAAAGTATATTTGATTAATGATTGAAACCCTAGGTTAAGAATTTCCTACTAGGTTGAAATATTTAAGTTTGATGACCCATTGGAACCAATAGGTTGAGAATAACCTATTTGGTTGGGTAGTTTATTTGAACTTTGTTTGGACAAATAGGTTAGATTAACCTACATGATCAAAGTGATTGATGATTATTGACTTTATCCTAGGATTAGGATATGCCAAAGTTGAGACTCATCTATATGATAAAGAGATTACTTGAGTTTGTGAGTTGCTACTTGATTGGAGCCATAGTTGGGATTACCTATTAAGTTATAATTGTTACCTTTTGGTTACTTTATACTCTTAATGTGAAGTCATATTTTTGACAAGATTCTACTCTTTGAACAACCCTTTTTACTAAGGAGATTACACTCTCGAATAAAATCATTTATTGATATGATTGCTCTTCAATTGAGGTCATTTACTTATGAGATTATACTTTTGATGAGAATCACTTGTGATATATTCCTAAATGGAGTTAGTTATTTATGAGTATTTATTCTATGATAAGATGAAGCTTATGTTGTTATACTTTAGAATATAAATTTATTCCTAGGATTAGGTTGTCCAGTGAAGGGAATAGTTTGTGTGTGTGAATACTTGAGAGAAGTATCTTTGTGATTTGAAAAAGGAATAGGTTGTTTCTAAGGTTAAAGAATACCTATGGAAGGAAATTTCCTATGCATAGTATTTGAATGATCATAATCCAAATCAAGCTATGGTAGTGTATGTGAATAGGATGACTATCACTCAAAATACTGGGTGAGAATACTTTGGCCAAAGTAGTGTAAGTAGCCATGTTTACACTATCAGTTCACTGTGTCCAGTATAGACATGTTTCGGTTTGGGATTTTCATACCCGTAGGTGTAGCTACAGTATGATTAGGTTCTAGATTGTAGGGCACAACACTAAGCTCAGATAGGCTATTTTTATGGAGTTCTACCAACTAATCTCTTCATCGAAGGGTAGGGTCATCTTGCCATATGTGGCAGATGTGTGAGGAACTATCCTTGAGTCTATGGTTGGCAGAAAAGCGCTTGAGTGATTCTTCTCCTCATCAGATGGCAGTCGAGGTTTGTAGATGTTTGTGCCAGTATTAGGGACAACTAGAGTGTATGCACCAAGGAGTGGGGACATCTAAAATGTATGCACCAATGTGATGACATCAGGACTAGTTTGTATATCTATTTCCAAATGAAGCTCAAACGAGCTATGTGTATATGTTGTACCCATTTATATGGAAGGTTGTAATCATGAATGATAAACTTGAGTTTATTCAATATGAAATCTATATTATGGAAATATTTGTGAAATAACAATCAAATGCAATGGAAGTTTGGAATAGTGTTTATTTCAAATGTGCATGTATTTTACATTATGGAAAAGAAAAGAAAATTATTGCTATGTTATGGCATCATGGATGATTCACTTGAGGTGAAAACTTTGAAATTTTACTGAGCAGAACACCAAGGTTGTTACACATGGTCTCAGAGTTACTAGGTTCAGCTCTGGAACCTATGAGCTCATTACACAAGTGGTGTGTTGATGACACTCCCTGTGCTAACTCAAAATAGTTATTGACAACACGAGCTTATGAATACCACAAGGAAGATTCAAACTCCCAAACATGGCACTCAAGCCAATTAACCACAATTGCAAACTACAATAAGTTGCCCAAATGAAGAGTTTGACCCTCTGTATAAGGTGACAGGAAATGTTCTCGAATACTTTCCCTCACATATTCGATAAGATTTAGTGTATTAAATGACAGAACATGGAAATGAAAGTAATCACACTAACCACATAGGCCTCAATCGACCATTTCATAGTCTACGGGCAATGAAAACAACAATTACAGGCTACCAATCAAGGAGGTTGATCCTCATTAAGGAAAAAGAAACAAAAATGAAAGTCAGGAAACAAGCATTATTCGGTTAGAGAAAGCAAAGCACAACAAATCCCAATTGAAGGGGCGTTGATACAAACACTAGGGAAAAGAACAGAATAATAAGGAATTTTATTTGATTTCAAATCTCAGTACAATGACTCTAAGGGAGTCAATATTCAACACCTGACCAAATCCTTGGTGTAGGCTTGATTTCCTCCACTATGAAACACTCACTCTCCTACTGCAACCTCAGATTGGCTCCTCCAAAAACAAAACCCATTTGTCCTCCAAACAAAAGAGTTATCACTGCCAATTTTCTTTCCTCGGATCAATTCTACCCCTTCACTAGTCATTTCCTTCTACTCTTCTTGTTGTGGTTGATTAACTCCACCTTCCTTCAAGAACCGTTACCCACTGCTCTCTTCTTGCTTTTTTTTCTTTTTCCTAAACTGTGTAATTGGCATCCCCTCTCTCTCCTCCAAATGTAGATTTGATATGTGCCAAAACAAAATGGTTCACTTCCAAATAGAAGTGCCACATCACAAGAAATACACAAACAAAATTGAAAATAAAACCAAAACTTGAAATATGCAAGGATGCCCCTACATCAGGCTCCCTAGGGGAGTTGTTTGTGAGTGTAGCTCAAAAAGGGGAGTTGGGTAGTAGAACTACCCTTCCAAGCTCTCAACACTTGCAACATATATATGTATGCTTATAAACAACAACCCACAATCATCATTTTTTCCTCTTCTTCCAGTATTTGGCTAGAATAGTTCCTCTATTCGTCGAACTTATCTTTCTAGAGGCCCCATTCATTCGCTTTCATTGGGAAACTTGATCTGATTCCAAACTGTGAAAGAATGAACTCCTCTTGCCCGATTGTTCCACAGTTCAAATTGTTGTTTCCACATCCCATCTCGTCACCAACAACATATTTAATCCACTCTCTAAACAACCTCTCTTTGTGGCACCTTTCCCAGTCACTTTGCAATTCCCTTTCCATAGAAATCATTGCATCTTCAGTAAAATCATCTTCCACCATATTCATTACACCTCCTGTCAGTACAAGCCATTCTTGCTCAACTTCTTCAATTCGAAGAGCTAGGTCATCTTCCACATGCTCTTTTTCTATCTCCACACTTTGTTCATGTCGATTCGTGCCCATGTACTAACCTTGACACTATTGTTCCAAACTTCCATGTATCTTTGCATCCTCCAAAATAACAATGGTTTCCCCAACTTCATCATCATCTATGCCATTTATGAACTCTTTTCACCCTACCAACATCACCTTACTATTCCCACTACTACTACCATCCTCTTCTTGTTCACACATAGGCAGCAAAGTATGCTTGATTCTGTCCTTTTCAAAGGTATATGTGTTACTCCTCCCTTCATGTACAACCTTCTAATCAAACTGCCAAGGCCTTCCAATCAATACATGACACACGTCCATAGGCATGATGTCACAAATGACACTATCCTTATAACTACCAATCTGAAATTCTACTAAAGCTTGTTCATCTACCAACAACTGATGCCCTTTCTGAAGCTAAGAAACTTTATAAGGAGTATGATGTTTAGTTCTTTTAAGTATTAGCTTATCCACCATTTCTACAACCGCTAAATTATCCATACTACCACTGTCAATAATTAATTTATAGCACTTACCTCCAACTTTGTACTTTGTTTTGAACAGAGCCTTCCTTTGTACCGGTTCATAACTCTCCTTTGGCAGTTTCAACAACACTCTTTTGAACAAAAAAATTCTCCTGACTCGAGTTCTTCCTTTCTTGGAGAAATTGATCCTACACTCTCCGGATCTCCTAGCACCACCTCATTCCTCCATTCTAGCCTCATGTAACCTCCTTGGGAAAATTCTGGACACTCCCAACTCTTGTGACCTGCATACTGATTACACTTAAAAAATTTACCTTTAAAACCTCTCCCTCTTCCCTAATAACCATCGCTTCTAACAAATATTTCTCCTCTATCTTGATAACCTCATTTTTTCTAACTTAGCTTTCCCTTTGGAGATACTTTCCTCTCCATCTTGATGGTGTTGTTGTCCTTTTTTTGCATGCCATCGTCCTTTACCTCCGCCTTGTTGATTCTACCTCCTCATCAACTTCTCTTTTTCTTTAATGGAAAACTACTAGGCTTCCTCCAAAGTCCTTGGTGGCACTAAACTCAACTTGTCCTACAAATTGTCTCTCAACCCATTCAGATACCTTGCCACCTTTTCCAAATCCTCTTCACTGTGGCCTAACCGAATCACCAACTTGTAGAACTCTTTTGTGTATTATTTGACTGACATATCTTTCTACTTCAAGTTTTGTAACCTTTTAATAAGATTCATTTGGTAATTTGTTGGAAGGAATTTTGTCTTCAATTTGGAAACCATTTGATCCCAAGAAGAGATCTTCTCCTTTTTTTTCTTGCATCTTTTAGCTTGTACGTAATCCCACCACATTGCAGTGTGGCCTTTTAATCATGTACAGGTAAACTTCACTTTTATTTCCTCTACCACTCCTTCGTATTCAAAATACATGTCCAAATCATTAATCCAATCTATCAACTCCTCTCCATTTAGAATTCCAAAGTATGTAGGAACTTTAATCTTTGGCTTCGCTCCCACATTCATCACAGCTCTGATCAATCTTTCTTCCACTCCTTCAGGTTCTTCTTGATCTTCCTCATCATGTGCTTTCGGTCGCTCTCCTTCTTCAACATCATTGGCATCATCTATTGAGGTTCCTCTTCACTGTTCCCTCTCAATGGAATCCATTTGTGCAGTCAATTTCTGCAACAATTTGAGAACTCTATCACCATGTCCTCTTCTGCATCTTCCTCAAGCACCTCTACCTCTCATAATTCTCGGTGGAATTTTACCCACACCTCAACAGCCCTAGATCTTTGAGATCTGATACCAAAATGATGACACTCCCTGTGCTAACCCAAAATAGTTATTGACAACACGAGCTTTTGAATACCACAAGGAAGATTCAAACTCCCAAACACAACAATCAAGCCAATTAACCACAATTGAAAACTACATTAAGTTTCCCAAACGAGAAGTTTGGCCCTCTGTATAAGTTGACAAGAAATGTTCTCGAATACTTTCCCTTACATAGTCGATAAGATTTAGTGTATTAAATGATAGAACATGGAAATGAAAGTAATCACACTAACCATAGAGGCCTTAATCAGTCATTTCGCAGTCTATAGGAAATGAAAACAAAAATTACAAGCTACCAATCAAGGAGGTCGATCCTCATTAAGGCGACAAAAACACAAATGAAATTCAAGCAACAAGCATTATTCAATTAGAGAAAACAAAGCACAACAAATCCCACAACCTCAGATCGACTCCTCCAAAAACAAAACCCATTTTTCCTCCAAACAAAAGAGTTATCGCTATCAATTTTTTTTCCTCAAATTGATTCTACCTCTTCACAAGCCACTGCCTTTTGCTCTTCTTGTTGTGGTTGATTAACTCCACCCTACTTCAAGAATTGTTACCCACTGCTCTCTTCTTTCTTTTTTTTCTTTTTCTTGAACGGTATAACTGCCATCCCCTCTCTCCGCCTCCAAATCTAGATTTGATATGTGCCAAAACAAAATAGTTCACTATCAAATAGAAGTGCCACGTCACAAGAAATACACAAACAAAATTGAAAATAAAACAAAAACTTGAAATATGAAAGGATGCCCCTTCATCATGCATAAACCCTATCAGAAGATAATGATTGAAAAGTTTTTATGCCAAGATGGCAAGAGGAAACAACAAAGGGAAATGAGAAGGGAAGATATGATTCCTGAAAACTCGTTAAAGTGGGGATTAGAGAAGAATCGTCCCTGGAGTTGGAAACTCCTAAACCAACAACTCATTATGATACCCCCTTGGATTGCTAAAGATTATGCAATCAAGCTATGTGGGAAGGTTATGAAGGATAACCAATGTGTACCTTCATTGTTAAAAGACTCTAAGGGGATGGGAAGAATTGAAATAACCCTGTTATTGGTAGCAACCTTTAGTTGCAAAGAGTCAAGTATTTTTGGAATTAGTAAGAATACTATGAATCTATGTGTATGCATTATTGACATAAATTGGAAACTTCAATCAAAGTAGAAAGTCAACAAAGGATATATCCAAGAGATTGGATAACCCTTGACAAAATTTGATTTTTAACAAAGCTAATATTTTGCAAGAAGAGTTAATACCTTAGAATAAGGGAAGAGACCAGAATGGTCAAAAAAAGAAACCAAGCAACCTAAGTGTGCTTAAGGATGAGAGAAAATAAGTTACCAAGAATCAGGACAAAGTCACTTGGAAAGGTGATTGTGAGAAAGAAAAATGGAAAGGTAAATCGGATTGGCCCGACAAAGGTTCGTGTAGTACATAGTTTGGTTGAAGTGTAAATTGAACTCACCAACTTGTCAACAAAAATAAAACTTATGTTTAGAGGTTCCAAAAGGAATTGGAATATTAGAATGCCTCTTAGCTTGTAAAGTTGTTGATTATTCATTAGATCTCTTTATTGATGATCCAATTGTTGAATCTATGAGATTAGAGACCAATGATGAATCTTATTTTGGGAATAAGCATATTCAAGGCATGCCATGGAGGGTAAGAAAGGCAAGAAAAAGGCCATAGAAAATCCAACAAGAAGGAATGATAAATCAATTCAAGAAAGCAAATGTTTTTTGTGAGTTCAACTTCAAGTTGATTGAATATCGTGGAAACACTAAGGGGAAGAAAGAGAGTGGATTGACTCAGATAAAATACCCCACGCTGAAGATCATCAATGTAATTTTGATTTGGAAGAACTTTTGGCTTCTACGTAAGACATGATTTCAAACAAAGTCATATATTCCATGACCACAGAGTGGAGAGATTGGAATTGTTAGAAAAAGATAGTGGAAAGGTCAAGGATTTTGACCAATGAGAGGAATATTTATCACACAATACTTTATAAATGTTTGATTGGAAGATAAATTGGTATTATCATTGATGCCTTAGAAAAGGATAGGCGGATTACTTGATCATGAAAGGAAAGATCACTGCCTATGGAATAGGTAAGGAAAGATCTAATTACTCATGATTTTGAGTCATCGAGAAACATTTGTGCTTGGTAATTAGGTGTGCAATTAAATTTGATATCTTTTGGGAACCAGCATGTTGAACGAGAATTGTTACTCAAATTAGTACAAATGCTCAACAGGAAAGTTAAATTGAGCTGAAAATAAGATAAACATCTTTGGAAATGATCAAAGGACAAAAGGAATCCAAGGTATGGATGCCCTAAGATGAAGGAGATTTATCTCCGCAAAATATTTAACTATTTTACTTGAGAATCAAATGTTGCATGAGACCATGAAATATGTTTTCATTTAGTCAGAATAGACTAATATGGGATGGAAAAGAACCTATGTACCCAAAATTTTGGGAGATTAAGGAATGAAATGGGGAAATTGATGTCATATTTAGGACATTGGAAAGGAAAAATTATTTGTCAAATGAGGAACCACTATAATCTGGAAAAAGATAGAGTAAGATGTTTCAAGGTATGTAGCAAGTTATAGTCCAATATGCTAGGAAATGAAGACAGGATGTTGTCATCAGCAGCATGTGTATACTCTCTTGAAATTCCAGTGAGGAAGTGGTAGGCCATTGGAATAGTTTAATCTTTCAATGTCAATGGAACTGACATAATGTTATGGTGGACAGACTCACCAAGGTAACCAATGTTGGTTGGAATTTTTGATTTATAGGATTTTGGTCCTAAAAAATATGTTGTGTGACGTAGTTGTTTAATGTTCCTAAGAAGGTTATCTCAGATGAGAACAAGCAAATAATGATAAGGTTTTGTGTAAACCATGATCATATTACATGAGAAATCCAATTGAACAAATGCTCAATATATTTTTTTAAGATGGTCGGATAGGAAAAAGTGATAAACTAAATCTTGGAGGATTTGTGATATACTTATACTGCAATAAAATTTCCATTATTAAAATTTGGTCCATTAAATGGAAAGAAGGGTTGAATCTCTATTAAGCTGAAATAGGCTAAGAAATAGGGTTAACCTTAGACCAGAAAGGTAGTCAAATGTAATAGAAGATCAAAAGGATCAAGGAAAAACTTTGATTGATACAAAGTTTGAATTAGGAAACAATTTTATGCTTAAGGAAAATGGTTGGATCAGTGACGGATGGTCTCGACTTTTGAGTTTTCCAATGGTGTAAATACCAAAGAAAAGGATGGGACCCATGGTGTAGTATACAATACACTGACATTCCTTATCTATTTGGGTTACACTAAGGATAAATTCATTAGCCAATGAGAACATTTTTTCCAATCATTGTGACATAGGTTTCATGTGGTATACAGTTACTATTGTACCTAAGATGTACATATGAGGTAATATGATTACAATTTATAAGCTCTTTGAGAGAGAAAGTATGTGTGAAGCACACAAGTTCTCCCTATGTGTTAGTAAGAGTCACTTAATGCAAGGCCTAGGAAGCACGAGATTGCAAGGAGTAGTGTTACGAGGGAAGATTATTTTATAATACTTACATAAATAGGAAATGGTAAGTAAAACCATTATTTGACTTTATCTAAATGTTAAATTGTTTTAAATCATCGAGGACGATTCACAAGGGGGGAAGTATGTTACACCATGTCTTGTTGTTACCAAGTTACTTTTACCATTATGAGTGAAAATGTCGATAAATGTAAATTGTGACTTCAATATGTTTGTTAGGTAAATGAAATATGTGAAAATGTCAAAAAGATGTTATTGATTTCAAAGGAATGAATATGTTTTAAATTTTTTACAAATGTGTTACGATGCAAATGGATTTACTATGAATGTCTAACTACCTTGGTGTTGTATTAAGTTGGTTGCAGGGACAGATTCAATCCTTCGGAAGGGAGGGGAAGTATCACTTGGGAGAAGTGATTGGTCGAGTAACCGTTAATGAAACCTCACTGAGCTTACATACACTCACGACCTAGACTTGGTTTAGAAGAGTAGAGTCAAATGGGATTCGGTAAGTGAAGCCTTCATCTTAGTCTTGGCTTATTGGAATTGGTTGGTCTAGATGATTCGCATCAGTTGGAACCAAGTAAGTAACCTTTGAGGATAGGTTGAAATGCTTGTGTAAATGTCTTTGATTCTTTGATTGTTTGATCAAGATGTCATGATTGAATCTTTAAGTCTTTGCGCTCTTCATATAGTTATCTTTATGTCAATATATATATACGCTAAATATATATATATATATATATATATATATTGATCCATGCATGAGAGCATAATCATGTGCATATGTATGTAAGTACAAATACTTATGAATATACATGCATGGGGAATCTATATATATATACGCCTGTCATTGAGGATATGAATGTATGTTGATATGAAATGATAACATGGAAATATGCATTTGTATATCGAATTGTTTATTTGATAAACTTGTTTGTTAATGAGTATATGCTCTTCTTTGTATATCAGTTGAATGAGAACGATATATATATATATATATATATATACACTATGAGCGGTAGTGGAAGTATGAGTTTCGTAAACAAATGAATATGATTATATTTAGGTATTAATTGGCAATCAATACTTTCGATAATTTGAGGAAATATATATATTTATTATTATTATTATATATGTGTGTGTAAAAAGAATATGGTAAAATATATATATATATATATATATATATATATATATATATATATATATATATATATATATATATATATATATATATATATAATGCAGCCATATTTGACATTGAGGATAAATTAAGCCAGCAATACCTTGTCTCTATCCAGCGCATATAGTGCAAAAATGAATAAACATAGAGTGCTTTTTAAACATTTTGAATGAGATTAACATGGCCGATATAATGTGAATATAGCACTTCATATAATAGCACAATGCAAAGTATTAAACCACATATATCATTATTGATAAAAGCGATGGAAATGCATAAGTTTATTTTTGTTGTGCATAGTCTATAAAGCATATTATAGCACAATGTTTATACTAAATCATAGCGAATAAAGTGTTGTGCACAATGTTAAGATGGTAAGCCAATATAGCAACATGTTGTATAAAGGGAATAAAACAACGCATGACCACTTATAGCGACCACTTACAAAGGGATAAGGAATGGCTTTAATGCTTAGACCAGCACCTGGGAATAGCACTTAATTCTAACGTTTTCATAGTAAACTTAGCGCTGGCAAAGTAGTAGAGGAAAACTTTTACCTGCGCATATAGGAAGAGTTATTGTTAGCACATGAAATGGTGTGAATGTCAGGTAAAGAGTTTGAATTCAATTAAAAGTTAAATACGATATGGACAACGCTTTAAATGAATTCGATTCATTTGATAAGTGTCTAATGTTTTGGCAATGACCAAGTCAGCAATGACCAAGTCAGCTAAGTAAAACACATCCAAATGAGTGTCGACTTATTCCTCTGTTTAACAACAAGCTAGATAATAGATAATATGGTGAATTGTTGGCGCCATATAATGAACTCTGATTCATTAGAAGTCTCTTGAGCCTGTAAGTCAATTTCCAGATTTGAACATGTGCAATATGAATCAATCAACATGTTGTTGGCAAGCAAAGAGTCAAACTATTGTTCTGTTTGGGTAAGTATTGAGAAAGGAATTCGCCACCTTTATATTATCAAGCTAAGTCGATTGAATTGAGTTGAGAAGTGTCATTTCGTAGGCCTTGTTTTTAGCCTGTAGATGTTGGTTTTTGGGTATAGATAGAGGCACTCTTACCTCACTTGGATACGCTTCTACTACACATTATTAAGCTTCTCCATTATGCTGCATTTTATTTGTGAGGTCCTTATTTTGCTAAGAGGTATTTTGTGAGGAAACATTAGTGAGAGGAATTGAGAGGGATTTGTTGCTAAGTTGATTAAGAGAGTTCCAAGCTTAAGAACCAGTAAGACAGTTGGATTTAAGTGATTAACAGGCATGAGAATCTATTATCTTTATGTTTATCTATTTTTCTAGAAGATTGAACGTCTTCTATGTTTTATTTGGAATTGCATTTGATTGCTTGAAATAGAATAATAATCTATTTGCTTATTGGAAAGGAAAAGATTCTTATTGATATGATTTCCTTATGAGTGTTTTTACATAGTCCATATTAAGGAGTGGATGTTGTCAAGGGTATTATATACTAGATTTGATGAAAGCGCAAATAGCTTAAGGGAGTGATTTAATACTCTTATATACCCTATATGGGAACTCAGATGATATTTCTATAAAGAGATAGTTTACACTACATGTATAATGTGAAATGTATCAATGTTATGAAGTGACTTAACATTCTTAGTTTATAATGCTAGGAAACCTTAGGAATGATAAGGTTTAGTAATACATCAACAGTGATAGTGTGAAAGATATGATAGGATGAGACGTCATATTGCTAATCTATACTTGAATGATCACTTGATCATTACTTTACTTTCGAATGAAACCCTAAGTTGAGAGTAACCTATTTGGGCTGAGAAGTATATTTGATTAATGATTGAAACCCTAGGTTAAGAAATACCTACTAGGTTGGAGTATTTACTTGATTACCCACTGGAACCAATAGGTTAAGAATAACCTATTTGGTTGGGTAGTTTATTTGAACTTTGTTTGGACACATAGGTTTAGATTAACCTATATGATCAGACTAATTGATGATTATTGACTTTATCCTAGGATTGGGATATGTGCCAAAGTTGAGACTCGTCTATATGATTAAGTGATCACTTGAGTTTGTGAATTGCTACTTGATTGGAGCCATAGGTGGAATTACCTATTAAGTTTATCATTGTTACTTGTTTGGTTGCTTTATACTCTTAATGTGAAGTCATATTGTTGACAAGATTCTACTCTTTGAATAACCCTTTTTACTAAGGAGATTACACTCTCGAATAGAATCATTTACTGATATGATTGCTCTTTGATTGAGGTCATTTACTTATGAATACTCTTGATGAGAATCACTCATTGTCATGAAATATTCCTAAATGGAGTCAGTTATTTATGAGCATTTATTCTATGATAAGATGAAGCTTATGTAGTTATACTTTAGAATATAAAGTTATTCCTGGGATTAGGCGGTCCAATGAAGGGAATAGGTTATTTTGAGGATTAGATTATCCAGTGAAGGGAATAGGTTATTTATGGGAACAAATTGTCCAGTGAAGGGAATAGTTTGTATGTGTGAATACTTGAGAGAAGTATCTTTGTGATTTGAAAAGGGAATAGGTTGTTTATGAGGTTAAAGATTACCTATGCATGGTATATGAATGGACATAATCTAAACCGAGCTATGGTAGTGTATGTGAATAGGATGACTGTCACTCGAAATATTGGGTGAGAATACTTTGGCCAAAGTAGTGTAAGTAGCCATTGTTTACACTGTCAATTCATTGTATCTAGTATATATTCTATTTTGGGATTTTCATACTCGTAGGTGTAGCTATCGTATGATTAGGTTTTGGATTGTAGGGCACAACACTAAGCTCAAATATGTTATTTTTATGGGGTTTTACCAACCAATCTCTTCATCAAAGGGTAGGACCATCTTGCCATATGTGGCAGATGTGCAGGGAACCGCATTTGAGTCCATGGTTGGCAAAAAAGTGCTTGAGTGATGCTTCTCGCCATCAGATGGTGTCTGAGGTTTGTGGATGTTTGAGCCAGTATTGGGGACAACTAGAGTGTATGCACCAGGGAGTGAGGACATCTAGAATGTATGCACCAATGTGGCGACATCAAGACCAATTTGTATATCTATTGCCAAATGAAGCTCAGACGAGCTATGTATATATCTTGTACCCATTTATATGGAAGGTTGTAATCATGAATGATAAACTTGAGTTTATTCAATATGAAATCTATATTATGGAAAGATTTGTGAAATAACAATGAAATGCGATGGAAGTTTGGAATAGTGATGGAATTTTGGAAAAGAAAAAAAAATTATTGCTATGTTATGGCATCATGGATCATTCACTTGAGGTGAAAACTTTGAAATTTTACTGAGCAGAACACCGAGGTTGTTACAAATGCTCATAAAAGATTTTCTCCAATTGATGCCAAATCAAAAATTCCATGCCTTAAATGCTAAAAAAAAAAGTCGGCTCTCATCTCGATTTTTCCCTAATGGATGCCAAATTAAAAATTTCATGCCATGAATACCAAAAATAGAACTTAGCTTCCATCAAAGATTTCCCCCAATGGATGCCAAAATCAAGAAACTAATGACTTGGATGCCAAACCTAAAGATTTTAAAATGCGACACCAAAAATGAACAATGCACATGGAGTGCTTTTCGATGAATTTTCAAATAATTTTGCAAAAACTTTTAACCTTTCATTAAAATTGTGGCATTTTTCCATTTCAAGCGTAGCACAATAAAGCCTCTAATTTTGACAAGTCTTTTTATCATTTTAATACATCAAAACTATTTTTGCCCGACAAAGCTTGAATATGTACTTCACCATTGCCATCTACCACTATTCACTAAAAATGCAAAAAATAACTTTCTATAAATAGAAAGTTGCAATTTTCATGCTTATTTCCTCAATCAAGAACATAATGAAAAAAACATAAAAACAACTTAATAAAAATTTTGATCCTTAAATTTCACTAAAAGTACTCATCTTGAATATTGGACCCTCAAAAGTGACTTCATACTTGGATGATGATCCTCATATATGATTATATTTGAATGTCATAAAATATTTTTCTTAGCCTCAATCCTGACTACCTATGCTTGATATCTTCAACCATTATCTTTCTTTGAACTTCCCCTTTCTTTCCTCTATTAGTGTAAGAGCTAAAGCCTCTTTCAAGATTCCTTTCCTCTATTAGTGTAAGAGCTAAAGCCTCTTTCAAGATTCCTGACTACCTATGCTTGATATCTTCAACCATTGTCTTTCTTTGAACTTCCCCTTTCTTTCCTCTATTAGTGTAAGAGCTAAAGCCTCTTTCAAGATTCCTAGCTTGATAATGTTCATGACAAACAACCTGCATACACCATTAGTAATCAAGATAGATCAACACAAACCAACACCTAAGAACTTAACCACTTTGATAGGAAAGATCACATAATTAACATTGAGGCAACAAGAATGCTCATAAATTGGATGGTACATCAAAGCAACTTGGAGAAGGATTAGATATATAGAAATATGGAGTTTATTATTATACCTACAAGTGAGTACAATATGGTTTTTCCTATGAAAAAGGGTGTGCATTCAAGATTCTTCCAGTCATTTTTTCATCAAAACAAGAGGCTGTTAAAATAAGGCGAAAAAATTGTTCTTTTACTACATTCAACTAAACAACTCCAAACCGCATGGTCTGCATTTGAATATAGGGAAAATCAAAATGTTACTTGTGGAATATCGATCTAACTTTGTCACATGATCTTAGATATTTATTTCAAAACATTAATAGTATACGGAGACATTGAACTAGCCCTGCCATTTGATATTTGATGTTTACTTCGGGTAAAGCCATCAAATATGGTAATATTGATATGTTGTAATTTTCACAATCAAAAAAAGGAAAATAGAAAACCAATTTTCCAAAAACTTCCAAATATGAAATGGCAAAGATTTATCAAAATAAATATATAAAAAGACAAATGCATATTATTTGAAAAAAAAAATAGCATGAAAAGATTAAAACCCAAAAAAATGCTTTGAAACCATTTTGAATTTCAAGGCATTTGAATGTCAGAAACTCGGCATTCAGACTGACACACACAGATATATATATACAGAGTTCGTTGTGATGTTTACAGTGCTCGACCTTAGCATTCAGACTGACACATTACTATGTATTTTGGAATGTGTTCCTAGAAAAATAGGGCAACCATGATGACAAGATTTAGGTTTAGGTTTGACAAGACTTAGGGTCACCAAAACATTTAGTGGTTATTTATCTTGTATATAAAGGCTAATTATGTTGAATTTAAGTTATATTTTATGTAAAAACATGGTATTTTTATAACAATAAATAGTCTTTTGTGTTCGACTTACGATAGGTCATTTGTGTTGAATGTAAAGATTAGAAATAACAAGATTTATTGTTACCAAAAGGTGTTGGAATCATTAAGGTTGCATATAAGTTGTATTTAAAATAAGAATATATTTTGTGTCTTCAAATCTTAAAGGAAGAGCACCAGTAGTCATTATAGTTCCAATAACCATTTAGTGATACATGTTAATTAAAAGCCCACTAGAAAATTCCAAATGTACCAATAGTTGTCCACTTTATATCCAGTAGTTACAAAAAATAGTGTTTAATTGGATCAATTGTGCATATGTATTGGACCAATAGCACACTATTATTGGGGCATTTGTGCATATATATTGGATCAATTGTGCAAATTTTGTGGTGGTCAAAGTGATTGGGTATGGGGACAATAGAGAGTATGTATCAAGCAACACTTTGAAATGAGTACTTTTTGACCTTTCTGCCCTTGATAGTTTTCACATCATGTGTCGTTACTACTTAGCTCTAACGGCTACTGGTGCTCTTCCCCTAATTGTAGATAGATAAGACTCCATGATACATTCTATGAAACATTATTGCATTCCAAAAAAAAAAAAAAATTAATAACTATCCTGGCTATAGAGGAATCTAATAGGACTCCATGAGATTGCTCACTGATTCAGATGTATAAACTTCGAAAAGAACTTTGAATTATATGCGACCTGATCTAGATTCAAAGCAGACTAAAGTAGTTGTGACATGGTACAAACTATTAACCCCTTTTTGACTATTTTCTTTATCAATCTGAAATTTAGCTAACTCGGCTCGAATGTAATGCATATCACTAGAATTATGAATTGAGAATTAAATTTCCAAGCACCATGCTTCAGATTTCATCCTAAACCAAGAAAATCAGAGCAAATCCATGAGAGGATTAACTCAAAATTATGTTTCATTAAAGCTGAAGATTTATCCGCTCGGACCATTTCAGAATATCAGAGTACACTTTATTAGCACCTATCTCTTTGCTTGTTTCACCTGCTGCTACCCTCATGATGTCCTCAATTAAGGCAACATTCCCCAAAATGTCAAGATGAGTAGCACTTTGCAGGCTCCGCCCTTCCAATAAGTTTGTACGAGGGACATGCACATATTCTCTTATATGGGTTGCCATCCCTGAAGGATTAAACCGTGTTTTCCCTTTCCAACCTTTGGCACACATGAATCCAGCACTCAAGGCTGGCACACTTTCATCCCCATCAACCAAGTATACACCCCTTTTCAGGCAGCCATTTGAGTTTCCATCAGCTGAACCATCAATTTGGAAGGGTATGTAACACGTTTCAGAAGAAGAATATCTGTAAATATAAGATCTTTCGGTAGGAACACCCACTCCATACAAACAAGATATTTCCATTTCAGGAGCATCTGGTAGCCTGCACACAAATGAGAAAATCAAATGTGTCAACTCAATATTAACGCTTCAGTGTCAAAAGCTTAACACATTTTCAAAACCGTTCCAAACAGAGTATTAAGGCTAGCAACAGGACTACAATTATGACAAATTTTGCTATTACAGCTCTTCAAAAAGACAATACCATGAGACAGTGATCCAGCTGTTGGAATCAAAATTAATGACTAAACTTGCAAGTAAAATTGGCAACTCAAAATCTTGGAGAAATTTATTTGGTATATATATCTTTTCACCAAGTAAATGATTATACAAGACGACCTAGCTCCATGTAAAATATCAATTTCAAATACTTACTTCGTTTCAAGAGGATTGGACCAGTATTTGTAGTGATTATATTTTGGGTCGTCCAGATTGTCGGCAATTCCATGAGAAAAATGGGCATCTGCTCGCTGCATCATCTTTGGTGCAACAAACCGAAGCAGATCAAGAATAGTTCCTGCTGTGTATACTCTATTTGCGGCAACTGCTTGGAAATTCTCACAGCTCATCTCATGGTATTCAGTCCAAACATCCCCACAAGATACATTATGCTGCGTGGAATTGTTACATTTTGATCCTGTCTGAAAAAATTTGATAGTTAAATATTACTTTTTCATGGTGTTATGCATGAACTAAAGAGGATCTAAATGAAGATTCCGACACAAATTTGCACTTCAGGTCTGATTCCCGAAACATACTATATTCATATCACCACAAGAAGGAACATAATTCGTTTCCAAGGGAGAAGAAAAAGACAAACCCACAAATTTCCTTTAGTAGAAACAAAATATAAATTGAATGATCCATTAGATGAGTGAATAACTAGAGGTGTAACATGATGCAATTTGGTCAAGGACATTTAATGATCCACCACTTTTCCAGCTCATATGCTGTCTGTGCACATAATTTGTTAAACTGCATTGACATATATATGTTTTTTTTTTTTAATTGACATATAGATTTCATTGACAATTATCATCCTTTAAATTTGCAATTCACCCTCTAATGAATCTTGAAGATCCTACCAAGCTTTGAAATTGCCTTATCAATATTATTTGTACAAGCCATTAGCAATATCTTTCAAAATAGCTTGAAGCTTGTGCAAGCTGTTCTATTCAATTAGCCATTTCCCGTGCAAATGTTCAGAGACATTGCAGTGACTGTATAAGAGTTGTTTTGGTTCTACCCACATGTTTAAAGCTTCTCTTTGAGGCAGATTTTGTTTTTCTTTTTCTTTCTTTTTTAAATTGTGTTTTATTTTTCATTTTTCCACTAATGCCAGTTTTAGATGTTTCCTGCAGTGGGTCTGTTTTGGCCTTTCCAAAAGGCTTCTTGTTATGCATTAGAAAATCGGGTGTATTTTGGATTCACAAGGGTCAATTCGGATGCAAATTGGCTCTTCAGGTGCAGGTACAACCAACCTTTGGTGTTGAATAGTTTCTAGAGAGCATCATTCTCTTTTCAGTAAAATGATGCTACTAAAGAACAAACTTCCAGGGCGCACCTTGCATCTCCAGAGTTCAAATCTATTTTCATGTGATTGCTGATACTGGACTTTGAAACTTATTCTCAAGGATATGCACAAGTGCATCCCTTGGGTCTAGGAGCCATCCAGGACATCCCAGAGACAGATGAAACATCCTTTCCCTCAACTCGTCCCCCTTCCTCTGTATACAATCAGTGGATGCATGCGGGATATTAGGAGCTCCTCCTTTTGGAGAAACACCATGTGAACGTTATGTCATCCCCAATAATTGTCACGCCTGTTTCCAAAAAAACATATTTAACACTCGAAAACAAAAAAAATAAAAATCTAAAACAAAGGTGGGCCCCCAAGGTCTGCCACCCTAATACAACTCCGAAACCATAAACCCGTTTCATTTTGCACTGGCAACAACAAAGGAAATAGCATAGAGAAGAAGACAATTTGCAGCCAGAGGGAGGTCAATCGTCACCATTTTTTCAAGATGTCCACTATTCACTCATATTAACTTTCTTTTGTTTGCATTGGGCAAGACATGACTTTTTCATTTTCATGTGTTCAAAGGTTGCATTAAAATGTGTTGAATAAGTTAGCTGGCATGCTGCTTTTATTTTCATTATTAACTATTCATAGTTTTTGTTGTTTTTTCTCACTTGAAATGAACTTCAAATTGTTGTTTGTTTGAATTTGCAATGGGCTAAAAAGTTGTTTGTCATGCCCCCTGCAGCCTGCGCAGAAATTAGGGAGATCGCAGCCTGTGACTAAAGGGAAATCGCTGACCCAGGGGAAATTTAAAAGGTTCGATGAAATTTAATAGGGGAAATATTAATAGTGATTCCCTATTAATATCATAAGGTGGCGCTAACATATGACTATAATTAACCACTAAAGGCAATGGTCATTACATTAATTAAGGGACTCAAAACAAAAAGGCAGCGCTTGAATTTAGGGAGGGGCTGCATCCTTTGTAAGGGGTGTGTTGGTTCCCAAATCTGCAATCAACTTGAATCCTAAAGGGGTGTCAGGCCTAATGGTCAGATTAAAAGAGAGATTTGGCCAACGAATGAGAGATTGATATGAAACCTTTCTCCCCTACACTTCGGGCTCTATGAAATCCGGGAGGGTGATCCCAACAATGTACTTGTAGATACTTGTGTGCCAAAGCATACAGAACACTGTAAACAGATAATTCTCCTTCAACTGTTAAATAGACATACTACCCTAAAGATTTGGCTGACCTTCATGGTAATGTCTAATTTAAAACATGAGAAATGTAATGCATTTAAGCTCCGCACACAATCATACTGAGATGGATAAGTAAAGTTGATTTTAATCTATAGCTGCCACAAACAATCTCAGGGGACTGCAACATTAAAAGACCAGTGCCATATTCAAGGGTGGAGTCATCTAAACCATGTAATTTAAAATTCATCAAAACATTTACCCTATCATAACTATGCCTACCGGCTACCAATGATGCCTTACACCACTGATACCAGAAACTCAACCAGTCATACTTAGTAATCCTAACACAATTTTTCATAAACCTCTATTTATGTTAATACAATTTAACTCATTCTTTGAATGAGAGTAATAACACTAAATAGACATTCAAGGAAAGACAAGAAAACAAATACAAGCAATCTTTGATTTCTCATATTCATAATCTATGCAATGTACACTATGGAGAACACCAGCTCAAAATATTTTGTCAATTACACACAAATATGACAATGCCATGATTGAATTCTCAATTACAAGATTCAACTAATCCAAAACCTAAAACCAACACTTATTCATTTAAGACCTATTACAAAATATATTTCCCCCCGAGACCAAACTATGAGCAACCACCTGCAAAATGAAGCAAAAAAATATATTTAAGGAAAATGGAACAACCCTAAATGGAAATCCCCTGTTGACAACTGGCATCATTCGGATCCTTTGATCAATAACCGCTCCCGCTCGAAGAAAAGCCCCCTCTGCACTTTGCTTTCTCACTCCCTTCATTTTGCTTGCTTTCACTTTTACCCTGTAACAGAAAATTGCTTTTACTTCATGAAAAACTTCGCTCCTCATTTTGTTTTTCCTTGCAGCTGAAAATTGGTTTTTACCGCAGCTAAAAAATTGTTTTATGCGTGAAAGCTTTCATTCCTTTTATCAGGCTGTAGAATATCCCATTTTGTTCCCCTTATTCGAAAAATGCCTTCTACTCAATATTTCCAGCCTTCATTATTCGCTCACATCCCTTTAACTGAAATTGGATTCATTTGTGAAAGACATCACTTCTTTATCGGGTTGTAGAGAAACCCACTTACCCGTGTATTTTACATTTTAGTTATTTCCCCACTGTCAAAATAAAAACCCATCAAATAATAATAGATTCCTCCCACGGCCCCACCACATACTTGCACAAACATATCGTGCATCGCCAAAGTAAAGAGAAAAAAGGAGATATTAAACAGTGATGCGCAATAGAGAACATGTAGCATCGCCAATACAATGAGAAGTGGGAGATAGAAAACTATGATGCGCAATAGGAAGCACACCATTACGCCATCGCCAAAACACCAAGGACAAGAGCTCTCAAAACCGCAATGGGCGATAAAGAACATGTAGTTGCTGCTCTTCACGTTCTGCTACTTCTCTACGAACTATGGCGGCATCAAGCAAATGTTTACAGTAGTCAACATGCAACTCTATCTTCTTCTCCTCAAACCATGTGTACACAGGCTTGCCACAGCCGACATTGGCTGAACACACAGAGTGCATTCATTAATTCTGATACTACTCAACAAACCTCATCAACAGTACGTTTTTGCTCTTGAAGTATTGAAATTGAAAGCTTCCACATTGCAACCCAACATCAAACGTAACATGTAATTCAAGGGCGCCAAATGCACTGCTTTTAATAGTGTTCTTTTACAACCTCGCCATTGTTTTGCTTCATAATGTGTACGAGCAAAATATAATGAAATTCGGGTGGCAGTGCCAAAATAGAATTTCCTCAAACACTTTTGATACATTTTCACTGCAAGCACAAGCTATCCTTGTGCAAAGCAAACATGTGCTTGATTTACATATACATCAGGCATCTGAACAAAGATGTTTCCTACAGTAGCTTCCTGTACCTGTGTAAAAATTTCCTTTGCAATATCAAATTGACCCCTTTCAGCTAGCACAATGGCTGCCCCATTTGCAGCATAAACAATTCCCGGTCTTTGTGTTAACACTTTACAAGACAGTTCTCTAGCCTTTTCAAGATGTGTTGCCTCGTTCTATGGATTCCTACTAGAACTATCTACCTCTACATTCCTTTTTTAGATCTATTCTTTACAGTCTTATAGTGATAATCACTGTCCCTTCAAGCCGTCATCTCTACTTGTCATATTGATTGTCCACCTCCATTGTGTATTGACCATCTTATACTTGTTACCTATGGATGGAAGGCTATCCTTAGCAAACATGAGTGATCTTCATAATCTTAATGAATCATTGTCCTCCTTGACACAACTGCATTAGAGCTATACATGGACTCAATATGTAGACAAAAGCAAAGCTCTACCCTGGTGAAAGGGATTATAACTACTTGGGACAGCCATGATGTAGCCCTCTGTTTTAGACATAGCCCAAACAGGGTCATGTTGCCAAGCATCACATATATCAAACTAAACCCAAAGGCCAGTATACTTGTAACTTTCAGTAACACTCCCACAGACACATTCAACATGCTCAATTTTATCCACTTTACAAGGGAATACATCCCCTTTCCTTGTGTGTGTGTCTCTGGCAATAATACTTGGTTGAGCAGATTTTTGAGGGTGTGCTAAAATGCAAGCAAGCAATTCAACTGTTTTCCCAATCTTACTCTAGTATACTATTGCTTGTTTCAATCTACATCTTTGCTTGCCAATAAAGGGTCTTCATTGACTGATTTCAAATCATTGCAACAACCAACATTTGCAATTTTGGGAGTTCCATCAGTGGCTCCTTCTAGGGGTGTTTGTTCCTCAATGAATAGAGCGAGATTTCAAAATCTTCTGGAAGAGAAAACCAAGTGTCAGAACCATTAAGCAACCCTTAACTGTCTTTATTTAATTTTTCAAAGCTCATTCAGTGGCCTCAAGCCACCAAATGAAAAAGAGGAACCAATATTTGCCTCTATCAAACACCAACTTGCTGAAGGAACCGATCTCCCTCAGTCCATACTTGCCTATGTCACACCACAACGACATGAGTAACTTCATTCTTGCAAAAACAAGTGTCAGGCTACCTTTGAACAAGTGAACTTCTTCCATGTTTAGTTTTACTGTCACATGGCAACCAAATCACATAGGCCATATTTTGTGGCAAGTGACAAAATATGAGGATAATGATCAAGACTATATGAAGACACAGTCTTCACATTTACTAACCCCCTCATAATGATTAGGCTGAGAAAAGATATCATCCCTCAAAAACAGTGTGCAATCCTCCTATGTATTAAGCGAAGAATGCTCACACATTTGTAACTCCTTCAACTAAATTGCATCACAGGCGAGTTTATCGTCATCCCAACAACACAGCACAATCACATTATCACGTGTCTCAAGGTTCTAAAAACAAGACTTATCAACATTCACAAGTCCATTGTCCACACTCAAATCATAGCATTCAAAAAAGGCATCAGCATCCCAAACATTGTTTTCCACTTCAGGTTCATAAACAAGATTATCAGCACTCGTCATGTTATCACACAAAAAAGCTTCAAGTACAAGTTCATATGACTCAGAATCTTTGTTTGCAATAAATCCCTCATAGGGAGTGTTCAAAATACATTCACTAATGCAAGAAGTATCACACTCAACATTACCTCCTGCTACATCAACATGAATATTTGAAGCATACTGCTCATGAGGAAGACTATGAATTGCAGATCCAAAAAAAAGGTCCTCATATGCATCTATGTGATTGACACAATCACATTCTTCAAGTGCAAACTCATCACAAATACTGTCATTAGCTATATTAGCATTTTTCTTTACATTTTCAATTTCATATACAGTTGTACTTATGCTATCCCCATGCAAAGATTTAGTAATAACTTCAAAATCAGAAAATGGAATGGAAGAAGGTGAAGACTCAAACAAGAAAGGATTTCCATGTTCACCACTTGCATCACCAACACATACATGCTCTACACAATCAGCTACTTGAACTAATTCATTCAATAAATCTCTTGCATGCATACCCTTTTCTTTGTCCACACTGCTGCAATGATCAGCAAGGTCATATCCTTGACTGTCAAATTGCAAATCATCATCTATTTCTTCATTGTAACTTCTCATGGATGATTGCTCTGACTGAAAATCACTACGCGTTTTGTCATTTGCATCTGATATACCACCACTCTCAAAATTATTCCATACATCAACATACTCCTTTGTCTCACCACCATGAAAACTTGCATCAATGCTACACTCAACACATGTAGAATTGACATGACCAATTGTACCATAACACTACTGATCACATATCTTCTCTTCAAAAACTACATTAAATTCAAATCCACCATCATGCAATTGTGAGGCTTCAAAAATGTTATCATTTTCTTTGTTGAAACACTTTCCACTCAAAGTAATTAATTCTACTTCCTCCTCTTGAAAAGATTCACAGTTACTAAGACTGCAAGCAGAATTGCAATCATCATGATGCCCAGGATAAGAATACTTTTCAGCTGGTTGCATATTTACATCTGCAACACCAATGCCGTTAATATGAAGACACGAAACTTCAAAATCAGCACAGACTTCTACTGTACTTTCATAGTCCATAGATGAGAAAATACTTTCAGTATCATCTACATCATTGCAGCCTTCTTTTGATACAGAAAATTGACTCCCCATTTCCATATTTTTAAAGAAAATAGGAGAGACTTCACATGCTTCATTTACCTCATCATGTCTTACATCTTCACTATTATGGCTGCAATCTTCAACTGCGTATATTTTCTCCATGGGTTGTTCAAAAACAAAATTCTCACCACTAAATGATGCATTATCATTGCCTTCTGCTATACCATCCGGATCTATTTGATGAAATCTGGAAAACGTACCATAAAATAGTCTAGTCAGGAAATGACTTCCATATTTCTCTATCATTTCTTCAATCACTGAAAGCCATTGATATATGCACTTAAGGTTAGGGGACCTAAAGTGAGTTGGCATGGTACTCAGACCTGGCTCAAGCCCTTCACAAAAAACATCAATGCACACTGATTCATCAAGTCTATTTATCATTGGTATAGCAAACAGCATTTCCATGAATCTATCATTAAAATCATAGAAGGATTCACCCTCAAATCTTCTTATATCATACAATGCATCAATAAGTAAGTCTTGTTCAACTATAGGCTCATATTCTTCTTCAAAATCTTCTTGAGTGTGCAGAAATCTCTTGTTAGATAAGCATTCATTATTCAATTCACCAAACTGATCCATGAACAGTATCTTAAGCTCTTGTCATGAACATATGGAATGCATTGGCAAACCAGAAAACCAATATTCAGCAGTATTTTCTAAAGTTCTTACAAAAAACTTCATGATAGCATCCTCTTCTTCAATTTGACAATCCCTCATCGAATCAATGAAATTATGTAAATGTTGTGATGCTAACTCTTCAAGATCTCCTTTGAACTTAGGCAAATATTCATTAATTCTTCTTGGGACAGAGTGTGGATAACCTTGGATTTTACTAAAATCCAAAAGGTTATATCTTTCGCTAGTGAACATCTTTCTTTGAGGACATGATTGTGTTTTAGGCATAACATTAAAGCTTGTAGAGGGAGAACTAGAATAACCATACATATTTGCAAATAAAATTTATTCCCTCTACACTAGTTAATTCTCAATATCCCTTTCTTGTAGTGCTCAATTTCACTAAATAAGGGAACCTAAATTCTTCTTTCTGACTGGAAATCTTTATAGATCTGAAACTTTTTCACATCTTCACCAAGTTCTTTAGTAGAGTCACCACCTCCTTTAAGAGGACAAAATCTTCAAGCAATTGAAACATCTTCAATAATGAGATTTCCTTTTGAGTTCTTTTTACTAGCAAAGCACCATAGATTGTGAAATGTTCAAGTATACTGCAACAATTTCTTTCTCCAGGTATGAAATCCTTCAATATTTTGAACCAAGTCTTCATATCAGCAAACTTATAGACTCTTTTCCAAATGGATAATTCTAGAGTTGTCCCCAGAAGAGTCGCCAATCTGTTGGTTCCCAAATCTGCAATCAACTTGAATCCTAAAGGGGTGCCAACTCTAATGGTCAAATTCAATGAGAGATTTGGCCAACAAACGGGAAATTGATATGAAACCTTTCTCCCATGCACTTAAAGCTTTGTGAAACCCGAGAAGGTGATCCCAACATTGTACTTGTAGATACTTGTGTGCCAAAGCATCAAGAATACTGTAAACAGATAATTTTCCTTCAACTGTTAAATAGACAGACTACCCTAAAGATTTGGCCGACTCTAATGGTAATGTCTAATTTAAAACATGAGAAATGTAATACCTTAAGCTCCACACACAATCATACTGAGATGGATAAGTAAAGTTGATTTTAATTTATAGCTGCCACAAACAATCTCAGGAGACTGCAACACTAAAAGACCAGTGCCATATTCCAGGGTGGAGACACCTAAACCATGTAATTTAAAATTCATCACAACATTTACCCTGTCATAACTATGCCTACCAGTGATGCCTTACACCACTGATACCAGAAACTCAACCAGTCATACTTAGTAATCCTAGCACACAATTACATAAACCTCTATTTATGTTAATACAATTTAACTCATTCTTTGAATGAGAGTAATAACACTAAACAGAAATTTGAGGAAAGACAAGAAGACAAATACCAACAATCTTTGATTTCTCATTCATAATCTATACAATGTACACTATGGAGAAAACCAGCTAAGAATATTTTGTCAATTACACACAAATATGACAATGCCATGATTGAATTCTCAATTACAGGATTCAAAATAATCCAAAACCTGAAACCATCACTTATTCATTTAAGACCTGTTACAAAATATATTTCCCCTCGAGACCAAACTGTGAGCAACCACTTGCAAAATGAAGCAAAAAAATACATTTAAGGAAAATGGAACAACCCTAAATGGAAATCCCCTGTTGACAATTGGCATCATTCGGATCCTTTGATCAATAACTGCTCCCGCTCGAAGAAAAGCCCCCTGTGCACTTTGCTTTCCCACTCCCTTCATTTTGCTTGCTTTCACTTTTACCCTGAAACAAAAAATTGCTTTTACTTCATGAAAAACTTCACTCCTCATTTTGTTTTGCCCTACAACTAAAAATTGGTTTTTACCGCAGCTGAAAAATTGTTTTATGCGTGAAAGCTTTCATTCCTTTTACCGGGCTGTAGAAAATCCCATTTTGTTCCCCTTATTCAAAAAAGGTCTTCTGCTCAATATTTCCAGCCTTCATTATCTGCACGCATCCCTCTAACTGAAATTGGATTCATTCGTGAAAGACTTCACTTCTTTATCGGGCTATAGAGAAACCCACTTACCCATGCATTTTACATTCTAGTTATTTCCCCACCGTCAAAATAAAAACCCATCAAATAATAATAGATTACTCCCATGGCCCCACCATCACCTTGCACAAACATATCGCACATCACCAAAGTAAAGAGGAAAAAGGAGATGTTAAATAGCAATGCGCGATAGAGAACATGTAGCATCCCCAATACAATGAGAAGCGGGAGATAGAAGATCATGATGCACGATAGGAAGCACACCATCACGCCATATCCAAAACACCGAGGACAAGAGCTCTCAAAACCACAATGGGAGATAGAGAACATGTAGTTGTTGATCTTCACATTCTGTTACTTCTCTACGAACTATGGCAGCATCAAGCAAATGTTTACAGTAGTCAACATGCAACTCTATCTTCTTCTCCTCAAAACCATGTGTACACAGGCTTGCCACAGCCGACATTGGTTGAACACACAGAGTGCATTCATTAATTCTGAAACTGCTCAACAAACCTCATCAACAATACGTTTTTTCTCTTGAAGTGTTGAAATTGAAAGTTTCCACATTGCATCTCAACATCAAAGCGTAACATGTAATTCAAGGGTGCCAAATGCATTGCTTTTAATAGTGTTCTTTTACAACCTCGCCATTGTTCTGCTTCATAATGTGTTTGAGCAAAATATAATGAAATTCCAGTGGCAGTGCCAAACTAGAATTTCCTCAAACACTTTTGATACATTTTCACTGCAAGCACAAGTTGTTCTTGTGCAAAGCAAACATGTGCTCGATTTACCCATACATCAGGCATCTGAACAAAGATGTTTCCTTCAGTAACTTCTTGTACCTGTGTAAAAAATTCCTTTGCAATATCAAATTGACCCCTCTCAGCTAGCACAATGGCTGCCCCATTTGCATCATAAAAAATTCTTGGTCTTTGTGTCAACACTTTACAAGACAATTCTCTAGCCTTCTCAAGATGTGTTGCCTCGTTCTGTGGATCCCTAGTAGAACTATCTACCTCTCCATTCCTTTTTTATCACTATCCCTTCAAACCGTCATCTCTACTTGGCATATTGACTGTCCACCTCCATTGTGTATTGACCATCTTATACTTGTGACCTATGGATGGAAGGCTATCCTTAGAAAACATGAGTGATCTTCATAATCTTAATGAATCATTGTCCTCCTTGACACAACTGCATTAAATCTATACATGGACTCAATATGTAGACAAAAGAAAAGCTTTGCCCTAGTGAAAGGGATTATAACTACTTGGGACAGCCATGATGTAGCCCTCTATTTTAGACAAACCCCAAACAGGGTCATGTTGCCAAGCATCACATATATCACACTAAACCCAAAGGCCAGTATACTTGTAACTTTCAATAACAGTCCCACAGACACATTCAACATGCTCAATTTTATCCCCTTTTCAAGGAAATACATCCCCTTTCCTTGTGTATCTCTGGTAATAATACTTGGTTGAGCGGATTTTTGAGGGTGTGCTAAAATGCAAGTAAGCAATTCAACTGTTTTCCCAATCTTACTCCAGTATATTGTTGCTTGTTTCAATCTGCATCTCTGCTTGCCAATAAAGGGTCTTCATTGACTGATTTCAAATCATTGCAGCAACCAACATTTGCAATTTTGAGAGTTCCATCAAGGTGCAATAATTATTAAGGGTGTGACTATTCACCCCTCCATGAAGGATATATAAGGAGGAGGAATCATTTGGTGAAAGGCATCAATCAATGGGAGATCAATCAAGTAGCAGATTGGAAAAAGAGGAATAAGAATTGGAAACTCATTGAAATAAATATTATTTACTAGCAAGAGGATTATTGTAAGTCTTTAATTTATTTTAATTATATATATACACACACACAAGATTATGCAATAATGATGCTTGCAGCAATTATCGATCCTTATAAGCTAAGTTGCTGGTTCGGGTTCGGGTTCGGGTTTGGGGGTTCGGTTCGCCGGTTCGGCAAAATTTTTTGGGGGGTGGGTTCGGTTCGTTTTGGGTTCGTTAGTACAAATTACAAAAACATGTAAAAATATATATATATGCAGCCTAGAAGCATGAATTAGGATTAGAATATCACATAACATCATATAAACAACAAAACCACCATAAACTTGAATGTCATTTAAAACATGCATGATAAATATTCATTGTTCAAACTTCAAGTTCAATATTAAAACACTCTTAAAGTTTTAATCATCAAATGAATTCTCTAAATCATTTAATCATCCATATCAATGTCAATATTGACATTAGATGAAGTAGGAAGACTAGATGAAACACAAGTAGTGCCAATGGCACCATCACTAGCACTAGTATTGTGCCCATGCTCTTGTTGGATATCCGACTCCTCATATGCAATATGTTGGGAACTGCAAGCATCCAAGTCAATATCCTCTGGCACTATATCCCACAACTTTGTCTCCCCTTCCTTGTAGTCAAGTTGTTTGTGTGAAAGGAGACGCAAGTTGGAATACACATATACTAAGTTATCTGCTTTTTTTTAGAGCAATTTATTGCACTTTACTGAGTGGATGAAAGAATATGTGCTCCAATTCCTCTCAGATGCGGATGAACTAGCAACCTATGAAGACAAAGTAAACAATTAAAAAATTATAAATGAAATTATGAAACTTTTAAAACTAAAATATGAAAATTTATTAAACTTACTTGTGATAAATTTTGATTGCAAGGGGCTGCAAATTTTGGAAGTATTGTCCATGGAAGTACCACCAACTATGAGCATCCTTTACGAACCTATCACGGGTGGCATCAACATCTAGATGATTTGAGTGCACAAAATCAATGGACTCATTCATGACTACACTTCGCAAATCTTGATCAGGGAAGAGTCTCACAAATGTTGCCTTGTACCCTTCAGCCACTTCTAAATCTCTATATGGAGGAAGCCTTCCTGGCTGTGAAAGAAGCTGACTGCTGTAGTATTTTGGATTCAATGCAAAGGCAAGGTGGTGTAATGGAGTTGTCATTTTGTTCCATCTTTCTTCAACAATTGTTTGCACTTGTTTGAAGAAAGTCTCTTCAGGGTCTTGCTCTCTTGCATTTATGGTGCAATTGATCTTCTCAAGCATTGAGTCTATACCATCATATATCTCTCCAATGCATGGCTTGTCCATGTCAGTATAGCAAATCATACTCAAAACGGGCTCGGTGAAGCTAAGGAGATACTCCACACGATCCCACCATGAGTCATCTAATATCATGCTCTTAATTCTTGTTGCTCTTTCAGTGCTGCTTTGCCTCCATATAGACCAATTGGTGCTAATCACCATGCTAGAAAGTGTCTGCCTAACTTTCACAAGTCATCTCAAGACGATTGTATTAGAGGCAAAGCGGGTCTCTGCAACCTATTGCAAATTAAAAAAATAATTAAAATTTAAAAATAAACTTTAAAGAAGAATTTAAATTAGAATGCACAATCAAATTATGAAAATCAGAAAATGACAAATGTAAATATTACTTCACTTACCTTCAATAGCTCCAATTTTGAAAATGATCTAAAGATCCCTTGAGACAAGTGGTGGTTGGTGACAAACATCTGAATGTCCTCAGCCTCGGTATACAATTGTTTGATCCATGCAATTTTATTCCCAATCTTTTGCAGCATAAGATTGAGTGAATGGACCGCACAAGGTGTCCAAAAGATATGTGAATATCTTTCCTCAACCAACAACCCTGCAGCTCTACAATTCTTGCGTTGTCCGTTACAACTTGAACAACGTTGCGGGCTCCCACTTGCTCAATGGCTGCAATGAGAATATTAGCAATAAATTGTCCATCTTTTACTTGCCCCTCACAATCCACGGCTTTCAAAAACATTGCCCCTTTAGGGGACACCGCTATGACATTGATCAAAGGCCGATTTTTTGAGTCCTTCCAACCATCTGAAACAATGGACACACCTGTCTCAACCCATGAATCTCTTATAGGCTTCAATGCATCTTCAACCAACTCAACCTCCTTTTCCAATAAAGTGCTACGCACCTTTTCATAACCCGGGCCCTTGTACCCTTTTGGAGCTTCATTAACCGCTCTCAACATCTCTTTCCAATATGGAGAACGAACAACATTAAAAGATAATCCATTGGCATATATGCATCTTGCTACACATTGGTCGGCAAGGGCTCTACTCTCATTTTGAAATGCAACTTCCAAAGGCCCCTTTGCTCTCTTGTTTGCAAAAGGTTGTGCACTTTGAGCTTGAAGATTCGAAGTGGCCATAAATGGGTGGTCTTCTACCACAATATTGGGATTGGGATTAGATGGGAGTTGCATTCCCTTTGATTTTTTTTTTAACAAAGGGTGATTTCCTTTTTGGGCTTCCCGTTGATCTGCTGCTTCTTGCTCCATAATGTACTTTGCAACTGTCTCAGGTGGAATAGGGGCATCTTTTTTTCCAGGGCAAGGCCAGATGCCTTTTCCACTTATGCCACACAAATGTGCTTTCACCCTATGGTATGAATTAGAATATGTAACTTCACACCCATTGCATTTCCAAACATAACCACCACCACCTGGAATCTGTCTTATCATTTCAACATACTTACATAGAGGAGAATTTGCACTTGTTTTGAACTTTTGGTTTGGTTTAGCTACGGAGCCGGAGGTAGAACCCATTGACATTGTGATTCCTATGGCAATTTGTTTTGCAAACAACACATTCAAAATTTGAATGAAAACAAAATATAATAATTTTTTAAAACCTAGCACTTTTGAATCTTGCACAATGCATACATTCATAGAAGAATAGAAAAAAAAAAGAAAAACAAAGTTTATGTTTGTAAAACAAAAAAACGAATGAAAAAATGAGAAAAAAATGAGAAAAACTTACCTCTTTGCAAAAATATTCTTCAACAATCTTTGTGGCAGCCAATGAACACTTGCAAATCTGTAGGAATGGCAATGCAATCGTTTGTAGAAGCTTCAACGATCAATATTCAACTCCTTTTGTCAATCCAACAAGCAAAAATAAGAACTCGGCCTCTTGGAATGAAAATGCTTGTTTGCAAAACAAATGAATAAAAATGAGGTAGTTTAGGTGTTTAAAGTGTTTTAGAGGTCACTTTTAGGGTTCCCTTGGGCGTGGGTCAAAGTCAAACTAGAGAAATTATTAAAAAAATGCAAAAAAAAATGCTTTTTGGGCGCCCAAACCCGTGGGTTCTCCTTGGGTTCGCCTGGGTTCGACCTGGGTTCTGCTCGGGTTCGCCCGAGTTCTTCATCGGCGAACCAGGCCTCAAAATAACGGACCCTGGTCGAACCCACAGAGGGACCGGACCAGGACCCGAACCAGACGCGAACCCAAACCAAGACCCAACCCAGAACCCAGCGAACCGGCTACTTAGCTTATAAGTAATTATGATTCTTCCTTTATTAGGAATTCATTGAATGTTTGCATAATTACCTATCAGGGTATCCCAATCTATGGGATAAAGGAAGAATAATAATTGAGCAATCTAGGAATATCCCAAGTAGGGGACATTACATTGTTATTTTTCTTGTAGACTAAAAGATTGCTCTTTTTTATGATTGCACTTCTATGGGATAAAAAAATGATGTTTTGTTTTGTTTATATCGATATTTTTTTGTTTATATTGCTGTTTTCTTTTTCAATGCCAAGATGGGTTACTCAAGTGACCACGATAAGACTACGACAAAATAGAGTAATCAGGCATGGAAGTGGGAGAGGGGAAAAAGGTGAGGAAACTCAAATTGAAAATTCAATTAGGGATTTTGCTTTTGATTGCCCTCCAGAGATGTTGGCCCAATATGCCCAAGGACCATTCAATGATAGAAATCCTTTGCAGTAACCATGACATAAACAAGGACAATAATTTAGGGAGTAGTCAGCATTGGAAGTGCAAAATTTCAAGTCTTGAATGGAAGGGAAGACTTACTAGAATTAATGCAACCTTTGTAGGTAATTGGAAAAGCTCACTCTTGACGAGAGTGTTGAGATGATTAGATTGTTTAATGGAGACATCTCTAACCATCAGCTTTGAAATTCTGCATGTTATGCTTTACAAAGAGATCAAGGGATCAATTCCCAGCCCTAGCACTAAAACCTTCTTATTTCTACAATAGCGGATCAACAGATATCTTCACCCTAACTAAGAATGGAGCGGATTTTTTGTCATAGGCAAGCAACATGGACAGTTCAATGTTTGGTGACTATGACAAAACCTACCAATGGTAAGAAAGCATATCATGTGGACGTATAAAATATCTTGGACAAGCACAGTAAGGTCTTCAAAAACATTCCTTGAGGGAGACCGTTGGATAGAGGCTTTGAGCATGTCATTGAGCTAGAAGAGGGCACTAAGCCCATCATCGCTACTCCCTACTGCCATCCCAAGATGCATAAGGAGGAAACCAAAAAGGTAATAAAGGAACTGTTGGACATGGTGCATATCAACCCCAACTCAAGTCCCTTTGCTTCATCTATCGTTTTGGTAAAGAAGAAAGATGGCACAATGTGGATGTGCATTAACTATAGAGAATTGAACAAGAAGACTATCAAAAAATGATACCCAATCCCCAAGATTGATGAATTGATAGATGAGCTTCACGAAGTAGTCTACTTTTCAAAAATAGATCTCAAATTAGGCTACCATTAGATCCAAGTCTGAGAGGAGGGTTTTCACAAGATGGCTTTTTGGTGTCACTATGAGCATTATGAATCTTTGTTGATGCCATTGGTTTGAAAAACGCCCCAGCAATCTTACAATCATCATGAATGAATCAAATTTTCTACAAGCAGCTAAGAAATTCTGTATTTGTCTTCTTTAACAACATTTTGATCTTTAGCAAGATCTGGGAGGAGCACCTTCGGCATATGGATGAGGTGCTAGGAATTCTAGAAGCACGGACTCTAATTGCAAAGGAGTCAAAGTGTGAATTCGGCATGACAAAGAACTTGTATTTGGGGCACATCATTAGTGCAAATAGAGTGTAGGTGGAAATGGAGAAGATCAAGACAATTCCGGACTAGCCTCCCCTAAAGACCTTGACACAACTACAAGAATTTTTCAGCTTTTGCAACTACTATAGGCAATTTGTGAAGGGGTTCTCTCAACCTATCACACCTTTAATTGATCAAACAAAAATGGGAGCTGTCATGTGGAATAAGGTTGCACAATGAGCATTTGACAAATTAAAAGAAGTTATGAGCCTATGCCCCATGTTGGCTATTTCAGATTTCCCCTTCCTTTCACTTTGGAATGTGATGCTTTAGGAGAAGGAATTAGTGTTGTGTTTATGAAAAACAAGCACCCCATTGCTTTTAAGAGTCAAAATCTCATAGAGGTAGAAAGGTAATTTTCCATATATGACAAGAAAATGTTGGCTATCATGCACGCATTAATCAAATTGAAGTAGTACTTGGTGGGTGGCCAATTTGTGGTAAAGATAGATCACAACATCTTGACGTATTTTCTCAATTAAAAGGATGTCTCAAGCAGTAGCAAAAGTTGGTAAGCAAACTCCAAGCGTATGACTTTGGCATTGAATATGTTGAAGAAAAGAAAATTGTTGTTGCCGATGTTTTATCCAAAAGCCAAACCTATGTTTGATGTCTCACATCTCTGCTAATTGGAATTTAGAAATCATAACAAAATATGCTAAGAATGTATTTGCAGTTGATGTGTTGAACAGGAAACTATTGGATGATAGATACACAATTTACAACAAACTCATTCTCTACAAGGGAAGAATCTACTTGGTGCCGGAATCAAGGCTGAAAGGAAAGATTTTGAGGGCAGTTCATGACACTCCCTTAGTGGGCCACCCTAGGTATTTCAAGACCTACAAGCAAATCAAGGAGAAATTCACTTGGAAAGGACTCAAGGATGATGTCCCTTGTCATATCAAACAATGCATTATTTGTCAAAGGAATAAAACAAAATGAACATTCCCAACATGTCTTTTGCAACCCTTACCTATTACAAAGCAAAAGTGGTAAGAGTGTTTTAACGGACTTCATCACTGAACTTCCTAAAGTCCAAGGTAAGGACTACATATATGTTGTAGATAGATTCACGAAGCGTGCACATTTCTCTGCTAACTTGTTCTTTAAGGAAGTGTTGAAGCTCCATGGATTACTAAAGAGCATTATAAGTGATAGAGACAGTCATTCCATGATTTTTTTATGGCAAGAGTTCTTCCTTTTGGCAAGAAAGAAGCTTACACCCAACACTAGCTACCACCCACAAATAGATGGCTAGACCAAGATTGTGAACAAATGGGTGGAAGGTTATTTGATAAATTATGTTGTTGATCAATAGAAGACATGGATCAAATGGCTCCATCTGGGGGAGCACTATTACAACACTACTTATCACATGTCAATCAAGATGACATCATTCATGGCTGTGTACAAGTATGAAGCTTGAAGCTTTGTTGATCTCATTCTAGTAGACAACAAGGTTTTAGGGGCGAGTAATTTGATCAACACAGCCAAGACATTTTTAAGTCACTAAAGAATAATCTCTAGCAGGCTCAAAATCAGCATAAGGTGTATGCAGACTGCCATAGGATCGAGAGAACATTTGAGGTTGGAAACATGGATTTTCTAAGATTGCAGCCATCCAAGCAATTTTCTTTTAAGGCAAGTGGATCTAAAAAGTTCAAGCCACATTTTTATGGAAATTATAAAATTCTAAGAAGTATTGGCGAAGTTGCCTATAAGTTGGAGCTGCTAGAAGAAAGTAAGATTCACAATGTCTTTCACGCATCTTGTCTTAAAGGAGTGCTTGGCTGTCATGCCCTCAAAATAGAACAAATCATAGATTAAATTATAAACAATAATGATGCCTAGGTGACTACATGCATGGGGGCCGAACCAGAAATAAAGAGATAAAAAACTGAAATAAGCTGCAATTATACTTGAAGAAGCTGACTTCATTATGTTTGTTATGCTGGCTGACCCAGACCTTCATGCTAGCCGACCTAAGTAAAAGGAAATACAAACATATATTAATTGCCCATGTAAAGAAACAGCAACGAAGATGAGTACAGGAGCAGTGATTAATATTCAAAAAAAAGCAGCGATCAAGACTACTGTTTCCAAACGGTGGCTGCTCTTGGTCGATCCTTGACAATGTTTAATTAAAAGTAACCACGTGTTCATGAAGGGTAACAATGGGTGAAGGGATGTATCCTTTCAAAACTAAAAGACATGACCCCTCCACCTTGTGAGTTATAAAAAGGGGGATCAATCTATTTGTAGAAGATATCAATTGGGATCAATGGAAATCCGATCTGGATAAGAAGGAAGTAAGAAATTAGAATTATAAAGCAGTGATAATTTGAATCATAAGGCAGTTAGATACAACAAACTTTATATTTCTGCAGTAGTTGGTATGCCACATATTTGAATCCAATATTTATTAGTTTGTGAATTTAGTAAAGAACATATTTATTTATTTAATTAACTTGCTAATTCATCAAGAATCTTAGGATTAGTAATTATTCATTTGATTTTCATAAAAAAATCATATTAGGAATTGGCAAGGAAACATAATAGGGAGATGCAAGAGTACGGGTTCCCTCAATTAAGTAGACCACCCATTGAGTTGGATTGCTTGTAAGCCAAGGGGTCAGATTGACTTGGTTGGTTGTTCAGCGCTCTTGGGCTTAGTTGTGGAGGACAGTCTCTCGAAGCCCCATTGTGCTTTTCCCCCCAAGTTCCTAATATGGTTGGCTATAGTGTGCATGTTACATTATCATTTTGTTTGATGATTATTTTCCTAAATTCAATTGCTATTGTGTAATTTAGTGAAAGAATACTCTTGTAAATAAATTGTATTATTGGATTTGTTAATTTGGGCAAAAATCAGGTACTCCCTCAATAGGGAACATTACATATTGTGTGCAAGACCTAAACCGAGGTTCATATCTTATAAAGGGCATTTCAATTGGTAAATTTACAATCTTAAATGTATTAAATTTCTTATTTTGGATGCTAATTGTGCTTTTAGAGAAAAATCTAGGAATATCCCAAAAAGGGGACATTACAGTGGTATTAGAGCATCAATCCTGCCAACCTGCAGGACAAACCTACTTTAACCACCATTCAATTAGGATTAACTATTCGGTCCTCTTCTTAAGTAAATTAAAAATAAAATCAAGTAGGCCAACATTGCATTTCTATATGTGTGTGCCCTTCACAGGTATGCTTCGTGTCCTACATGTATTTATGTGTATGCTTCGTGTCCTGTGTATTTATGTGTATGCTTCGTGTCTTACATGTATTTTTGTGTACGCTTCATGTCTTGCGTGTACTTATGTGTATGCTTCATGTCTGACGTATATTTATGCCTAATGTGTTTTCAGCAGGTTTACTCCATGTGTGTTTATGATTACTTTATGCTTAACAATTATGAAAATGCCAAATCTATCTAGACTCCATAAGAGCTTTAGAATACTGCTATAAAATCTGTCAAATGCTTCTTGGGCAAAGAAAGTTATTTTGATGTATTTTGGCCATAATAAAGAAAATAAAATTAGACAACACATGAGACATGTCCTTTCATATCTTGGGACAATTTTCTACACATAAATTTAAACCAATAGAAACAGGAACATTAACAAGTTTGCATTTGTGCACTTTTAACTCTTGCAATATCCTCTCAACATATTTTTTTCCTGATTCAACTAGAGTTTTCAGTATAAACAATCATTTACAGTTTCCATAACTGAATTAAAGTTTGTGACACCAAGATCTTTTATAGCAATTTTGACATGACAATTGAGATTTGACGTCCTTCATCATTCCCTTATTAATTTTAATACAAGGTAATACTTCCCCTCTTAATAATAAACACAAGCATAAATGTCGAAGTATGACTGCACTACGAGAGTTGAATGTATGCCACATTTTCATTTTTAAATCTTAGGATTATAAATCCAAAAGGAATGAATCTCTCCAATGGATTCACCTCACCACCATCATATGCCAAAGAAAGCTAAGTAACCCCAAAATCAAGATTCAAACAAATATTAAAACCTAATTAAGTACAGAACATGATTGCACATGATCTGTCACTATGTCAAGCTTCTTATGGATATTAAACAGTCAAACTCATAACATTTTCAATTGTGTTAAGGTACAGCTATCACACAAACAATTAGGATTCAGTAAACACATTCCTAGCATCATAAGGTATGCATTTTATAATGTAAAGCATTACCATTTTCCCCTAGGGTTTACTCTTACCTGCTATACATAACATAGCTATTCCATGTATGGTCTATCATCAATAAAGAAACTCTAACACATCTATGGACAGCATTTCTTTTGCTGTCAGACAATGTTCTTGATCCAAAATAGTATTATGCCCATCTAAGTTTGCCTTGATACAATAGTATTCATGGGAAGGAACCCTGAATATCCCACAAAACTCACATTGGTGCACATAAGTTCATACAGAAGAAGGAAATTAGTTTATTAGATTCCTACCACCTATCTATGAAGAGATTCTATTGCAGAATAAAGATCGTCAATTAGGGAAAAGGGCATTATTTTTACTAAGGCAAATAATATCATCTACAGTGCATCACCATAATGTTCCTATGTTTTGCATCTTGGGTGAAGGGGAAGGAAGACCAGCATTAATAGAAACATCACCATTAAGATCATAGATGCGCGTCATGCTTCTAATCCTCATCTTAATATGTAGGAAGCTGCCAAATGTTGCTCGGTTGGCTTTACATCTGTCAAATGCAACTGCTTTAAAGATCTAAGGTCTCTAGAAATTCACCTATTGCTTTACTCATGCATATCCCCCAACAATTAGAGTCCTTGAGATCACTTAAATGCTAGGAAGACCTCCCTGAGAAAAGTTAAAGCCTCTTCATTAACATCATTTATGCACTAAAAATCAAATATCCGGGCAATTATCCCTGCCAAAACAATAATTTCAAGCGAATGTAATGAATACAGCTCAATTCTTTAGGAACATACAAATAACAGATTTTGACTTTTCAAGAGATCTTAAGGAAAAAAAATGGAAAGAACCATTGGCACTATAATTTGAGGTTTATGTTTTGGGATTAATCATAGGATATATTCATCAAACTTCATTGAGGTGTTGATGTTTTATGACAGCGTCAGTCTTATCCTTCCAGCCGATCTCCTTCATTGCAAGATAAATTAAATAATAGATAAGGCTATATAATTTATAGCGATTGGATAAATTCAAGAGACACGTCCTTAACATTAAATGATGATTAATTATTGAAGAAGTTTGAATTATGAAGAGGCACGATTTTCTAAAGAGGGCCGACTTATTGCTTTTTGGTAATACGTCTTTTTCATGAAGGCCGACATGTGTTTTTGAAGAGACGCATCCCCTCTTGTCATCTTGTATATATACTACTTCATTGTAACTCTCTTATCATCAATTTCATTGTTCTTGCATTCCATTTCACTTCTACTTGGCGTGAATTTGTACAAGGCAGGTTGAGTTATCTCAATTCGTCCTTATTGAAGGCTGTGAGTTGATCAACGATTTGTCTCTATATATTTCTGTGTGCATCATAATATTGGTGCTTGTATATAGGCCTTCATATCGGCCTCTTGTAAGGAGATCATCATTGTGATAATTCAATATATAAGTGATATATTGTTGCTGGGTTTTTCGCCCTCAAGAGGAGGGTTTTCCCAGGGTATCTGATGTGTTATTGTGTCTGATTTTGAATTAATTTTCTGTGCATTACATCTGATCATAAAACTAACATGAGGTAGGAATGCATTTGTTCTAATAAAGAGTAAGATCATAAATGCACAACTCAACCTTGTAACATTGATCTAGTGAGCTTGAACTAGTGATATAGAAAATATTTTGAGATCATTTCATCCAAGGCTCTTCTTCTCCTAAGTCACTTTTCTTGATTAGAGTAGCTCTACTTTCATGATTAAAGATCAAGGACATCAATATTAGGCATACATGTATCTTAAAGAAATTTAATTCAAATCAAGGTACACCCAAATTTGTTACATTGTGGACCCATAACCCACAAATCCTAGGATCATTTTCACCTCTCAAACTTTGGGAAAAAATTGATATTGTTTAAATGAATCAAGTGAAATAAAACAATACTTTCCTTTATTCTCTATTGGTATTTACGGACTAGTAACAAGTTGAAACATGGTTAAAGCACTTATGTGTCTTGAACTAATACTCAATGCAGTGAATTTAAACCTACTAACATTCTCAGATTATTTTGATAGTAGGCAAGTAAAGGGGGATATCTTCTCAATATTTGTTATAGCTATTGCTGCTGCTGAAGCAGCTATTGGATTAGCTATTGCTCTAGCAATATATCGCAACAGAAAATCAACTCGTATCGATCAATTTAATTTGTCAAAATGGTAATAGAGATCTCCTTCCATATGAAGAATTTGTAGACCTATTCCTATTCAAATAGATACCAGGCCTGTCTCTCTAAAAATAGATCTAGATCTCTCTTTTCTCTTTATTTTAGAGAGATTTATTATAAGTATTACGATCAATCAAGAGCATAATTCATATTTAACTCACTATCCAAATGATCTGTCTAACACGATTAGACCAGATTGGGTCAAATCTGTCTCTTTTATAAAACAAACAGATAAAATCTGAGTCTATTCATTATATCACCAATAATACAATTATTGATTTGCTTGATATTCATAATGAATCAAGTGAAATAAAACAATACTTTCCTAAGATATGAATATAATCTTAGTGTCAAATTCTACAAGAGGAGTGACAACCTCCAATTGATTTGGAAGTTGGACAAGAATTGGATATGAGTGTAAACCTATAAATTTAAATCCTTCTATGAAGAGTTTGTGGGAAAATTGTTTCCTATGAATTCTAAGACTTTTGTACATCTTTCATTTTTATTGGACCAATCAATCTAATAATTTTGTACTTAAGTATTATCTAGAAAATATATACTTAGAAGGTTATAATGTGTCATTAATTACCTATGGGTATGACAAGGTGATATATGTTGAAAGATGTTTTGACTACAGTAAGTGTTACAAAAACCCTATAAGCTATTTTTAGAAACAAACTTACCTCAAACTTTGTTTGAATGTGACACAAAATGAAATATACTTCATCTAAGGGAAGTTGTCACCCGTTTCCATTTGATTGTTTAGAGAAAAAGGATACAACATGTAGTAAAGGACATCTAGATCCTTTTACTCAAATGCAAAAGTGGTTTTTCACAAAGGAGTGGGATCTTAATATTCACAACATTCCCATAATCCATCATGATTTTGGATTTCAACAAGGGTAATGAAGAATTTGTATCATTGCCTAGGATCTTTGTGGTAATGAAATGAGAGGAACTTATTCTAAATTACGAACTTCCAACTCTTGATTATGTTGTTGAGAATTATAATATTATTTGCAACTTGAGTAAATATCATAGTTGAGCATCAGAAGCTAATTACATCGCAAGGAGGATTTAAGGATTACAAATCTCCAAGGGTTGGTTCGGGACCCTCACATGGTAAAAGATTTGGTTAACAAGATTAAAACCGTCATTGCTTGAGGACAAGCAATCTCAAGAAGGGCGGACTGTCATGCCCCCGAAATAGAACAAACCATAGATTAAGTTATAAACAATAATGATGCCTAGGTGGCTACTTGAATGGGGGCTGAACCAGAAATAAAGAGATAAAAAAATGAAATAAGCAGTGATTATACTTGAAGAAGCCGACTCCATTATGTTTGTTATGCTAGCCAACCCAGACCTTCATGCTAGCCGACCTAAGTAAAAGGAAATACAAACATATATTAATTGCCCATGTAAAGAAACAGCAACGAAGATGAGTACAGGAGCAGTGATTAATATTCAAACAAAAGCAGCGATCAAGACTACTGTTTCCAAACGGTGGCTGCTCTTGGTCGATCCTTGACAATGTTTAATTAAAAGTAACCACGTGTTCATGAAGGGTAACAATGGGTGAAGGGATGTATCCTTTCAAAACTAAAAGACATGACCCCTCCACTTTGTGAGTTATAAAAAGGGGGATCAATCTATTTGTAGAAGATATCAATTGGGATCAATGGAAATCCGATCTGGATAAGAAGGAAGTAAGAAATTAGAATTATAAAGCAGTGATAATTTGAATCATAAGGCAGTTAGATACAACAAACTTTATATTTCTGCAGTAGTTGGTATGCCACATATTTGAATCCAATATTTATTAGTTTGTGAATTTAGTAAAGAACATATTTATTTATTTAATTAACTTGCTAATTCATCAAGAATCTTAGGATTAGTAATTATTCATTTGATTTTCATAAAGCAATCATATTAGGAATTGGTAAGGAAACATAATAGGGAGATACGGCAGTATGGGTTCCCTCAATTAAGTAGGCCACCCTTTGAGTTGGATTGCTTGTGGACCAAGGGGTCGGATTGACTAGGTTGGTTGTTAGGTGCTCTTGGGCTTAGTTGTGGAGGACAATCTCCCGGAGCCTCATTGTGCTTTTTCCCTCAAGTTCCTAATATGGTTGGCTATAGTGTGCATGTTACATTATCATTTTGTTTGATGATTATTTCCTAAATTCAATTCCTATTGTGTAATTTAGTGAAAGAATACTCTTGCAAATAAATTGTATTATTAGATTTGTTAATTTTGGGCAAAAATCAGGTACTCCCTCAACAAGGGACATTACATATTGTGTGTAGGACCTAAACCAGGGTTCATATCTTATAAAGGGCATTTCAATTGGTAAATTTACAATCTTAAATGTATTAAATTTCTTATTTTGGATGCTAATTGTGCTTTTAGGGAAAAATCAAGGAATATACCAAAAAGGGGACATTACATTGGCAAGCATATAGTACCTTCAGATGAGTTGCCTCCATTTGATGAAAACAAGCTGATTTTGATTCTCGAAGCAATCATGGATGTGAGGAAGAGAAAGCTGAGAAACAAAAGAATCAAGGAGTATCTGATTCGATGAAAAGATCTTCCCATTGAGAACGGAATGTGGGAAGGCCCTCAGATTTTCATATCAACTAAGCAAAATTAAAAGGGGAAAAGTGGAGCCCAAATTGGGCTGACCTATTTGGAGAAATAAGGAGTGATTTCTATATAAACTAAGTCATTTGGAGGTTTTCATATCATGGGAATTATTCTGCTTTTTCAGTTCAGCAATTATTGCAGCTATTCCAAGGATGAAAACCCTTGTGAATAATAGAGGAGTTGACAAAAACCTAGCTCTTCAAAGGACTTCATGACAGAGGTTCACTTGTGCTTCAATGGAGTTTTATGCTTTTGATGTTCATGCTCAGATTTTCATATCAGCCTAGGAGACTTGAGGAGGGCAGGTTTGGTGTTGTATAGACCTAGGATTTCACCCTAGAGAGGAGTGCCCAAGTTGCAAGAGGAGCACTTTGTTTTGGAAGGATGAAATTGGCAAGTTTGGAGGTTGTTGACAAGTTTTCAAGGGTTGCAAACCCTACATTCAAACCAGCAGGCCAGTGCACCCTTGTGGTAGGGTTTTGAAGACATTTCTATCATATATTTGCATTCATCATTGCATTTTTGTGAGCTGGAGCAAGTTTGCCCAGCTAGGGTTAGTTTAGGTCATCATTCACTTCATGTTTTGGCTTGTAAGTGGGGTTTCTTCATATCAGCAAACTATTGTACATTGTTACGCATGTTTGGAGCCCGTTTTTGTGGTGAACTTGCATAAGTAATAGGTCTGATTTTGTAGCAGCATAACTGAATAAACTTGTAATCAGAATTTGCATGTTTTGGGTGGACAAATTGGTGCTATATATTGCTGGTTACATTCATACTTAATATTAGATGTGTTCATCATATTCTTTGAAAAAATTGGATGAGTTTATGTTGTTGTTCATGCTTGTTTCATCTCAGAAATTTTATATCAGCAACTAGGGTTTTTAGCAGAAATTTTAAAGTGCAGAAATTAGGGCAGAAGTTTGTGTTTCGAAAATCAGAAAATTCATCAATATCCTAGTTAGGATATTTCAGAGATGGTGTTTTTTCTTGTTAGCAATTGTTATTGTGAGGACATAGTAAGGAGTTTAATGCTCCAAGGGAGGAGATTAATTTCCATTTATTATGTAGATTATTTGTGATCCTACATAAGATGTAGGATTGTGTGTAACCATTCCTTACTTTGTGACCATAGTGATTTGAAGTTATCTCAGCTCCTCCCAAATCAAGGATTATATCTCATGGGAAGTAATGGTATTACGTGGTTGCAGATGGCATCGTGTTTAAATGTTGGAGTATTGGCTTATGGAATGTGTGCAGGGATTTCAATGGTATTTGGCATTTTCCAATTGCAATCTTGGTGTGTCTTCCTGCAGGTAGCAGCATCTTGCTAGCACTAGTCAACATGTTGAGCAAGCGGAGATCTTGGAACAGTAAGGAAGTAAAACTTCATAGCTCTGTTACAGATACAAGATTAAAGCACATTTTCTCTTGCAAATCAAATGCAGCTTTAGGGTTTGTAAAAGGAGTGTTGGAGAAATGGGAATGGATTCAGGCAATCAGCCCAAGGCAGGCAGCCAGTAGAGGAGATTTTGTCTCCAATCTTGCATTGTTTGTTCCTAATGCTGACCTGGGATTATGCCTATTGAAGTTTTTTCTCCCTGATCAATTTGGGAATATGGATATGGAAAAGAACCAAAATGGGTTTGGGCTACCTAGGAAGGAGGCTGCAAAGGGATTGGAAAGAGCAGAATCGATGAATTTGCCAACAGTGTAGGAGGGCAGTCAGGCAGAGCTTGAAGATATGCATTGAGAGCTAAGTGTTCTGCATGCATTCAGTACTGATGTTGATAAGGTTCTTGCAAGGCTGCATATTTTGTACATGAATGAGCAAGTGGAGGTAGGCAGTGGCTACGTAATTCCAGTTTTCTGAGTTTTCTCTGATGGTTCTGAAGGTTCACTCCATAGCACTCACAGCCATAAGGAGCTATGTTGTGGCATTCACTTTCCACCTCTTGTGGGCACATATGAAGAGAGCAAGGTTTTAGAGGATACTTCTAATGCAGCAAGCTGGGTCGAAGAGTTTGTTGAGGCAAGTGTTGATGCAGCGGTAGGGCAAGAATGCTAGGGTCTAGAGTAAGGATGAAGTTGGACATAGGTTTTTTGTTGTCTCTGGCTATAGATAGCATGTATGCTTTGGCTTTGTTCTGCAGCTCTTGTATGTAGTATGGCTGCCTTCTCCTGAACAGTATGTTTTTTGTTTTCCTCCTGGCAAAGTATAGTGTTGCAGTTTTACTTGCTTTGACAAGCTGATTTTGCAAGTGGGGATCAGAAACTAGGGCAAGAACCAACAGAAAATGGAAGTTATAGAATGTCCTTACTTAGAAGAGGGAGAAAGTAAGAGAACTTCTACTACACAATACTGCTTACAAGTCCAGACTCTAATATTTGCCACAGACAAAAATGCAAAATCTACAGATAATATTTTATGAGAATCATAACAAACTAAACCAATTTCAACTAAAATCATAACTTGGTTTTCATTACCTTGTAGTCAGCCATTGTTAGTTCTGCTGATGACCGTTCTGATGCCTCCTTACCAAATGAAAGGATCCGACCATAGTGGACCAGAGGTTTTTCTCTAGAATCCATATCTTTTGCAAATGAATTGTTTGAACTATGCTCCTTGCATATGTGTGCTGCATTGAGTTTACTTTTCTTTGGAAAGCTATCACATCTTTCTTCAGGTGACCAATCAAGATCACCCCAAATTGTTTCTCCTCCTTTGGGTAACATTGACATCGGTGAATCCCAAGTGCGAATCATTCGCAGCACATGCTGCAGGGTCTGCAGTCCAAAGATCTCTGAATCTAAAACACCGGGTGCAATAGCTCTGTTCAAAACAATCATGGAGATTAAAGCATGGACTAATATGATAATGCAACCGTCAAAGTATTAGAGTACGTAGGTCCAACATCCTATTATATAAAATTTATTTTGTGCACAACACTATATCTCTTTGCATGTTTTGATATTGGACGGTAAGAAAGGAACTGCTTGGAACAGCCACTTATGTAATTAAAAATATGTCTTACCCAATAAATCTCAACCGTTTACAATTATCCATAAATCTTGGCATCATGGAAGATTACCTGGCAACAGCAATATCCTTGGCTTCAGCTGAGAAAAGTCCTGTGAAAGCCTTTGGAACTCCAAGAAATGGTGGTGCAATATTCATCACAGCTCTGATATGTTTCGCACACCAATCTGGGCCACCTCCCCCACCCATAGGAGCAGGGGCTTCGACCCATTTCATGAAATGTAGAAAGTAAAGGGCTCCCATGGAATGGGGTATAGCAACAACTTTTCTACCATTGTTGGTTTCAACCATAAGCTCTATGGTACTCTTCAGCCTGCTCAATGTTTGGTCTCGCACCTGTTACAGTTAGATTTTTTTCAAAGAAAAACATAGGTATTGTAAAAGAAATATTTTTATAATGATTCAGCATCACATTTGAAATCGATATTTCTTAGCACTACAAAAAAAACTGATAAAATGCATACATACTACATAATCCAAATATTTTGATTTCAGTGAAGGGGAAGAGACTAGAGAAGAAAAACAGAAATGCTAGAATGAATTAATAATGATGAAGTCATAGAAACCATATGAAGTTAAAACAGGGATTTAAAAATTACATAAAATATCAAGCTTTGATTAGCTTTGAATTAGCTTTGGAAGTATAATGTTCTGAATAGTATTAAAAATTTACATCTTTAAGCCTTGTTGAGAAATCTTTTAGGTTTTCAAAAATATTATCTAGTTGCTCTGCCATTTTTGATGCAATAATGATCTAGATGCTCATGTTTTACATGAAACAAAGGATCAAATTACATTATGCAAACACCTAGCATAAGGCTAAGAGAAAATTGTGCACAAAGAGAATACCTCTGTATGTTGGAAAGAGAGTCTCCAATCATAGGCAGCCATATGCATGTTTTTACCCTCATATCCAATATGTGCCAGGTTTTCAATAAGCACTGCCCAAACAAAGTACCCCAATGCAAAGTAATCTGCTGCAACCAGCTCTGAAACCGGCCTGACTCTAATCCCAGAGGGATCCAATCCTGTTTCATTGTCCAAAGACATGTGTTCCACCCAGCAGAGTGGCCTACTCAAATAAATAACAGTAATAAGAAACCATAAAATATACAAAAATTATAGATTGACTGAAATCAAGATTACAGAACATCTTGTACATCACAGCTAGATGCTGCAGGCATGCTTCCCTCCAGTTTTTGCTAATCCCTGACTACTAAATGAGTGAATTCCAATAAGGAAATAAAAAACCGTAAACATTATTTACACATAAGAGTCAAAACCTATTTGTAAGATAAATATCCAAGGGTGTATAGACTATAGATTACATGTACACAAGACTCAAAAGAAAATGAGGCCTAGATGTTCCTGCATAACAGTGTGACCTTGTCAAAACAGATGAAACTTCAAGCATAGTCTTGGTTCTATATCCCTCTGCTCAATTTTTATTGCTTTGAATCGATAGAAGGCACATTATTTGTCGATATCAGCTTCAAGTCTTCCTTGCTCACATCTTTTGCAGAAAATGATGTGAGCTCGAAATATTCTTTTAATCAACACAAGAATGATGAGCAACAGTCAATTTTAATAGACTACTCTTATTAAAGAAACCCCTTCAGGGGCCACAAGATTGTCTTTAGAAATAATTTTTGATAGCATGGCATTGTCAGCTATCCAAAGGCTGTTGGGAAAATAAAGGTAAGCACAATAATTCACCAAAGAAAAGTAACACAAACTACTATGTCATGCAACAATAAAGAGGGCATAAATGCACGACAGAAGCGATGTATTGTAATGATGAGATTAATGTTCGACATGTTGATGCTGACGTTAAATATTGAATGCCTACTAGCATACTTGTAACAGTTTGGAGTGAATATAAAAGACCACAACCTATGCAACCAAAAACTCCATCTAATATTATTCCAAGCACGTTCTTATGACAAAACCAATTTGAACGTTGCCATTTAATCCCATTCCATGTTCAGCCAGTGAAAACTAGTCCAAGCATAAATGAATTGCTTCTTGGCTAAAATACTCTCTTGAAAGGAAAAACATTATGGCATGCTGACCAAGCTGATCCAATAGGTATATCAAATTAGTATAGTACAACCTGTTTCTTTCTCATTTATGAGGCATCTAGATCTCACTGGAAAAGCATGAGAAATCATATCTGCATATCAAATTTCTGCAAATCTACATCTTATATCACCACAAGTTGATTGCTAGTGCTTGACAAATCATAAAAGTTGAATCAAAAATTTGTGAATTCATCAGTTAACTCCTCAAATGGACATTTATATTCTCAATGACAGTTACAATCCCAGCCTCCTCCAATGCCTCCAAAGCCTTACCACATGTCGAGAATTTGTTGGAGGTGTCTAAAAGCCTAAATCCTGAAGTTGCTTTAAGGTTATATGAAGTTGACATATATTTTACTAAACGTTGACTTAATTTTTGTTTTTATCAGAAATTTGGATATTTATAGTCTCAACGACAGCTACAATCCCAGCCTCCTCTAATGCCTCCAAAAGCCTTGACACATGTCTAGAATCTGTTGTAGGTGCCTAAAAGCCTAGACACTAAGGCTGCTTCAAGGTTATATGAAGTTATCAGATATTTTACTTTACTTTGATTTGATATTTGTTTTTATCAGAAATTTGACCTAAAAATTGACATGTTATCAATTGATTTTATTGATTTCACCTCCCTAGAGAGGCTATTGTTCGCAAATAATAAATCATAGGTGCTGTCATAATAGAGGCCCATGTTTAAATCCCCAGAAAACATGTTACATGTTTAAAAATTCTTTGGCAATATCCTGTGAAAAAATAAAGTCATTATATTGAAATACTTGGATGAAAAATGGAAGGAATAACAATTTCTCATTGTTTGTTCTTGCGATAATTGAAATGTTATTCAAGATCATTTCCATACTAAACTATCTTGAACAGCACTCTCCAATGACTGTCAATAAATTATCAACCATCGTATGTATGTTAACTATTGTTACAAGACCGGAAGATTATGTCAATGATAACTCACATAGGAATAAGCAAAGAACTCTCACTGTTCTGTTCTCAAAACTGTACCTTCAAGACTTGGAATATATAATGATTTCAGACACACCAATGTAATGATGTTGATGTCTGGGATCTCCTACTGGAATTTGCCAAAATCTGTCTTGCTGAAATGGAAAACCCCAAGCTAAACTTGCAACTGAAATCTGATAACAAAACCTTCTTCAATGATGAAAACTGCTAATATGGAATGACGACTGCTGTTATCTGCTTGTAAATTTAGCTAATGTACGACTGAAACTGTTTGGAAGATCATAAAGACTTGCTGAAAGTAGGCGTTAACTGGATATCTCTATGGAGAAGACTGCAATAAATTCCTGAGCAACTGAATCTGATTAAAATGATCAAAAGCATCTGCTATAGATCGCTGAAACCCTGCACTTCTGATTCACTGCTGATGACAGTCACTGCCCTCCCATAGACTGCAAGGATAATGAATTCACTACTGTTCTGTTAATCTGCCGACCATCATGAAGAAGAAAACGATTATCTGAAATCTGTTCAGGCACACTACCAGCTGATATACACTTGATATAACTAATTATAGAACTTTGCTTTTCCTTGCACATGAATTGCTATCAACACTGATTTCTGCTATTTAAGACTGAGTTTCATCCTTGTACAGTAGCAGACTTACTTGAGTTTCAAAAGCCATGACTGCTATGAATAGGAGCCACCTCTATTAAGAGACATGTTTGCTCTATGTGAGTAGCATGTACAGCAACAGATTTATTTAAGTTTCAAAAGCCATGACTTATATGAATAGGCATCACCTCTATTAAGAGACTGAAAGATTCCTTCCTCAAATCTGATCTGAATGTTCTGATTTTGGTTTTCCTTGAAGTCTTTGACCAACATATAGAATAGGTTTTGTTTTGTTTGTGTTTTATGTTTTTTCTGAATTTTTTTGTGTTTTTTTGGAGTTTTATGCGAATTGCATGACATGTACAATGCTGATAAAGGAAAAATAGCCAAACATGCGATGATTCTATTAATTAAAACACTGAAATTACATAGATATGAGCCAATTGCAACATACCCATTCATCCAAAGACCAGGAAATGATTTTTTACAAGGCTGCAACTGAAATTTCAGGTCTGATATAACCCTGATACAGCAAATTCAAACTCTCCCAGCTCTACAAATGACTACCCACTTCGTTTCCAGGTGTGAGAGGAGTTGTGCCACTGCTGTATGAAACTTTTCAACTCCAAAACTTCACCTAGCACTTAGGGTTTGAAGCCCAAATACCAAACAAAGGTGCGGTTGCCTGTACAACTGCTGAAAGATGGTAGAAATGTCCTCTAAAAGGACTGATCTGCAATCTGATGTGAATTTCTGTCCTCAAAATGGACTGATCTACAATTATAACCCCAAATAATGCTGCCAACTCCACACTGAAGCTGGATAATGTTAAATCCTGTCACCAGGAGAAATGGGTTTTCGTCCAAATCTCCAAATTCTCCCAGAAGTTTGCGTTCCTAGAAGCTCCAAGCTCTTCAAACTCTCAAGTTTGTTGCTGCTCTCAAATTGAAGTCATAAGAATGAATCCAAAATAGACAAAAATGCTTTTTTATTTTCACCAAGAGGGGTCAACCCTTTTTGGGGTTACTATTTGGCCTAAAAATTCATAAAATAACATTGAGGGTCTAATTTTACATTGTGAACTTGGCCCCCTTTTTAAAACAACTTAAGTTCTAGGATGGGGGGCACTTTTCACTATTCACTTTCTAATTTGTTGTTACTATTCACCTTTCACTATTCCATTAAAGCCAACTTTATTATTTCCAATTTATCCCTGGCTTAATCAACTGAACTCAACTCTGAAAGGCTCAAACAGCTCCCGGCAAAGTTCCACAACCTTGAAACGGGTCCCCTATCCAAACTATTGACCCACGGGAACCCTCGTAATAGGTCAACCTCTGCATTAGATCTTAACGCCTAAGGAAGGGATATTACAATTCTCCCTTCCCGGGATTGCTTGTCCTCAAGCAATCGCATGCCAGTTCGCTGCACCACTCTGATATACATGCCATATAACCATAACTTCTGAAGCAACTCACCACAATCACTGAGTACCAATGCACCATCCATGTCAATATCTGGATCCCAAATCATCCTACCCATTTGGCTATAGATACCATTATAATACAAGCAACACATACCATCCATCTGTAAGAGGAGGCCATCAAAAAGAGATGGAAATCGACTCCCATATGCACATGAAACAACTCATTAGGCCCCCAAATGCTATCGTAACTTAGGTCTGAAGAGAGAACGAAGTCATACGGGTCATCATACATGTCAAAAAAACCCATATCATACTCCTTGTTGACCCCATGAATGTGCTTCCAAGTAGGACAGCTACTTTCCCATAATGAATTAATGGGGATGAAGTCAGCAATCAACAAATAGAAAGCTGCCATACCATAACAAATCAGTGACATAACCATAGATGGGTTATGGATGCCTTCTGCACCCATCCAAGGCGAATTTTGAGTGGCTGGTCCACTATAAGAGTTATCACCACAATCAACAACCAAAAATTCCAAAGTCCCCATTCCATTATCCAAATGACGTGTCTCATCAGCTTCCCAAGTGAGTAGGGGTGGAAGTGGCTCAAAGAATTCTTCAACACTAAATGTCACAAGGCTGCAAAAATCCTCATTCTATGATTCTTCAATTTGTTCAATTCCTATACCATTTACCTTGTCACCTCGTGCCCTCAAAAAAGCTGCTATACAAGACTAAGTTTCTGACTGATGCAAGAAGTGATTGTGCCTACTCAAAAGTAGACAAGGATCAGCAATCTTCCTTCCTTGTTTCCCTTCCAATTGGATAGTCAAGCCTCTAACTCTACCCATCTGTAAGTGGTCTATTTTTATCAGCTCCAAAACCTCTTTGAAGGAGTGCAATTGTGGATAAGAAATACCATGCTTTATTCCTTTTCGTCTTTCCTCACTTTGGCTTATCCAACAGATATTTTTTTTGTAGTTGCCCTCCATCCTTCTTATCTTGCTGTCATGGAACAAAATAACAGTATGCAATTTGTATTTATGATTTGTGCCAATCCAACTATATGAAGGTAGGAAACTATCACTAGTTCCGCCTTCAACCGATACATAGTCATTTCCATCATCATAAATTGTTCCCAGCATTGTTGTACCAAGACTAAAGTCACACATTTTAATATCCAACAATGAAGAGGTATGAACAAACCATAGAGAATAGTCTAGCAAACAATCCACACACCCTCTTATGGAATTCTCACCAATTCAAAATGGTGTAAACTCAATGGTTTGACCCAACCTAACAAAAGGAACCAATGTAAGATAAACTATCAAATCATCAATGTACTCCCATAAGAAGGCACCATCAAAATCATGAGTAGGTTGGTTTAGTTCACCAAATGGAACTAATACCTCATGCAAAACTGAGTTACCTTCATCATGATAATCATACTCATGCACAAGATCAATGGTTGGCCCAGGATGAGTGCACAAAGCCGCTAATCTCATTCTTTTTACCATCTCTAGACGTTGTTTTGTGTGGCCAGCAACTAACTTAGCTTCTTTGCCCTCTCTAGCCAAATATTACACTTCTCTTGTGTCTCTTCCACACCTTCAAAAATCTGATATACCAAATCAGATTGTGTAGTGCCCTGTGTTTTGACAGAATTGCCATATCCAACACTCCAATTTTGTATTCATCATTAGTAGACCACAAATAACTGTCCTCCAAAGGCGTTAGCATGCTAATCTCATGAGAAAGCAGAACCATAGAGCTGCTGCCCTTCAACAAATCAGATATAATGTCATGCCGATCCAAAAACTTGTCATCCCTTTCAACATACTTATCAAGTGTTGGTTCAATACAATTCTCTTCACATGCATAATGTATGCCTTCATGAAACAAATCATGACCCAAAGCTATCATTGATTTGGCTGCTATTTGATGAGGCAAAGTATATTTGAGAGCTTTTATAATAATGTGTTTCCCATCATGTAGGAAACTCAACTCCATTTCTTGTAAATCTTGGATGACCCTTTGTAAAGAATGTAGCCATTGCATACCAATTACAACTTCATTGTCCTTCAAGTTAAGTACATAAAAGTCATCACAAAGAGTGTACTCACCAAAGATAATGCCAAGCTTACTCACTTTCTTCTTGCAAAGAATAGTAAGCCCACCTATTATAGTCACATCAAACCCCTCAAGATCTTCACAATGTAAACCTCTTTTCTTTACCAAACTATCGTCAATGTAGTTATGTGTAGCTCCACTATCACATAGTGCCAAAACCTTGCAACCAAATAATTTTCCTTCGAAGACAAATGGATTGTACCTTGGAGCACCTGAAAGATAAGAGATTCTAGAACCTTCATTACCTTCATTTACTAGTTCTAGTGTTGGTCATTCATGATCATGCTCTTTAGTCTCATCATGAGGCTGTCCCTCATACTCCTCCATAACTAATATGTTTTCCTTTACTAGTAAACTCCAAGGTGTGGTATGCAAGATAAACCAGCAATTATCAAAATGCAAGATCTTCTTAATAAGAAACCACCTAGTTCCCCTAATCAGCTCTCTCAAGCAAAATGCTTCATATGTCCATAGCAATTATCCTTCCATTGGAGATGGTGCATGACTAACCATAATGAAACCAATAATGTTCCATTCCACACGAATGGATATAGCACTTGTGGCTGATCCATCAAGTGTGTAACACATATCATCATTTTTTTTGAGCCTTCAAGTGGCACTCCAAAAGAGGAAATTCATAAACTTCATGATGCAAACTAGATACCCAAACATCATGCTTTTGCTCTTGTTCATACTCATCTACATGTTTTTCTTGTTTGCTTACCTCACGATGCTCCTCCTTTGCATGCTCAACTTCTACACATTCTTCCCTTGGAAGAAATAATGATCGAAGATAGGCTTTTCTTCGTTGTCTTGCTTGATCTATGTGATTGACTTGTTCCTTGATTTCTTTAAGGTGCTGTCTTGCTTGGGCAGCCAACAACTTTGCCTTCTTAGCTCTTTGTAACCAACCGTCACACAAGACTTGAGTTCTCTTGACATCTACCTTGGTATGATGTATAAAATTAGAACCTTTGTGGCTTGAATCTACAATACATTCCTCATGTTTAACACACAAAACTTCAGTGCTAACATTGGAAGACTCTATAGCATTGTCATACATGATTTGGGTGCTATCTCATGATTATAACTATAGTTGCAAAAGTCATAATAGGTGTAACACCTAGGTATCATGTTTACAACATCTCTAATGGGCTGATCCATGACTGTAATCTCTCCCACTTGGTGATCACATTGAAGACTCAATGGTGCAAGAGGTGTCTCCTCATGATCCAAAGTTTTAATGTTTTTAGGATTCCCACATAATGATTGGTTTTTGCATTGAACATGATCACTAGTAGACTGCAGATCACAAGCAAGTGATTCCTCTTCCTTTCCTTGTTCTTGCACCTTTAGCTCTCCTTCTTTCCCAATGCTTTCTTTGCTATCTTTTGATTTTTCTTCATGTGTAGGTGATGTGACATTATTGGAATCAACTATCACACTAGAAGATGCTTTGTGATCACCCAAAGAATTCATACCATTGCTATCCAAAGCACTGACATGAACTATGCTAGCCTCTAATGTAGGAGTCTCTTGTGAAACCTCTTGCAAGGATGATGTAGACAAATCATTACCTAAGGCTGTCTTAATGCCTTCTTGATTCAAATCAGCATGTCTATCAAATTCATCATATAAATTTTTGCATACCTCATTGGAACTTGAAGACACCCAATCATTCTCATGAAGAGTTGTATCAACCATATGTGAAGATTCTCTAAGCAATTCATAAGCTATAGTGTGATATTCCTTCCTTGCATGCTCAGTCTTGTAGCAAAGATTCGGGTGCATGTCCATGTAGTCCTTGAAAGGAAAATTCTCCTTAACACATTGAGGAAGAATGCTATACTCCTCAAATATGCTAATCGCCACTGCTTCTTTGTCTTGTGGTGTTGGGTTTTTGCTAATAGAAAATGAGGATGATCCTTTAGAGGGTCCCAACCTTGAAAGTGAATCATTTAAACGCTGCAATTTTCGTATGGTCTTGTATTGTGTTTGCTCAATTTCTTTCCATGCTTGTTTATTGCCAAACAACTTTGCCATGATGACCTTTTTCGCTGTCCCAACTAAAAACCAAATCCAAACTGACTAGTGTACAACTGATTTCACACCAATTGAATACAATCATTTACCCAACAGGCTGGCAGGATTATGGCTCTGATACCACTGAAAGATTCCTTCCTCAAATCTGACCTGAATGTTCTGATTTTGGTTTTCCTTGAAGTCTTTGACTAGCGTATAGAATAAGTTTTGTTTTGTTTGTGTTTTATATTTTTTTTTTAGTTTTATGCGAATTGCATAACATGTACAATGCTGATAAAGGAAAAATAACCAAACATGCGATGATTCTATTAATTAAAAGACTGAAATTAACATGATATGAGCCAATCGCAACATACCCATTCATCCAAAGACCAGGAAATGATTTTTTACAAGGCTGCAACTGAAATTTCAGGTCTGATATAACCCTGATACAGAAAATTCGAACTCTCTCAGCTCTACAAATGACTACCCACTTCGTTTCCAGGTGTGAGAGGAGTTGTGCCACTGCTGTATGAAACTTCTCAACTCCAAAACTTCAAAAACTTCACCTAGCACTTAGGGTTTGCAGCCCAAATGCCAAACAAAAGTGCAGTTGCCTGTACAGCTGCTGAAAGATGGTAGAAATGTCCTCTAAAAGGACTGATCTGCAATCTGATACGAATTTTTGTCCTCAAAATGGACTGATCTGCAATTATAATCCCAAATAATGCTGCCCACTCCACACTGAAGCTAGATAATGTTGAATCCATGTCACCAAGAGAAATGGGTTTTCGTCCAAATCTCCAAATTCTCCTAGAAGTTTGCGTTCCTGAAGCTCCAAGCTCTTCAAACCCTCAAGTTTGTTGCTACTCTCAAATTGAAGTCATAAGAATGAATCCAAAATAGACAAAAATGCCTTTTTATTTTCACCAAGAGGGGTCAACCCTTTTTGGGGTTACTATTTGGCCTAAAAATTCATAAAATAATATTGAGGGTCTAATTTTACATTGTGAACTTTGCCCCCTTTTTAAAACAACTTAAGTTCTAGGATGGGGGGCATTTTTCACTATTCACTTTCTAATTTGTTGTTACTATTCACCTTTCACTATTCCATTAAAGCCAACTTTATTATTTCCAATTTATCCCTGACTTAATCAACTGAACTCAACTTTGAAAGGCTCGAACAGCTCCCAGCAAGGTTCCACAACCTCGAAGCGGGTCCCCTATCCATACTGCTGACCTACAGGAACCCTCGTAATAGGTCAACCTCTGCATTAGATCTTAACGCCTAAGGAAGGGACATTACAGAGACGTGTTTGTTCTATGTGAGTAGCAATGTCAAAGGATGAAGAAGAGGATCAACTGCAAACAATAATTTCTAATGCTGATTGGATGAGCAATAAAGGGCGAGTTCATTGGGTATTATTTCTGAGAAGGTCACCAACAGCCATTCCAGCAATATGCCCTACCAAAAATCATAGAAACAAAAAGGAGATATTTGCAAGGTGTGAATAAGCCTGTACCATTTTTGTTTTGTTTTAAAGCCATGTGAAAGAATAGTTAAAATGCATTCACTAGCATCCATGGTAAAATTTTAATTGGGAAAGAAATCTGGTTAGAATGATCTACACAAGTTGAAAATATTCTTATTTTCAGTGATTTCTGGACCTCTGGTATGATATTTGTGATGGAAATCAGCAACCTGCTGAAACTCTAGACTCAAAACTAATATCAATCTAGAGATAGGAAAAAGTAAAATCCTTTGCCTTGATAAGAACCTCTGTTGGTGGAGAAATATTCTATCACATACAGAGCTACAACTCACCAAAGGAAGCACTTAAAAAATTGAAGGAATTGTGTCATGTCCCCTTTTCATAAATGAAGTAAATGGGAGACCTGTTGTGACCTTTTCACACATCGCCCCATCGCTGATGGGGACCCCCAGTTGCCTGCTAGTTTTTAGGGTTTTGTCTCCTTGCAGCGGTTACGAGAGATCACTTTGCTTAGAGTTTCCAGTTAGTTCGTCGAGGGTTACCCAAACCAAGTCATTAATTCATGTTTGAATCAATGCGTAGATGTCATGGAAGCGCTCAGAAGGCCCAAGAGACGAAGATCGACTGTGAATTCGGCCAATTCTGAGACTTCCTATTTTTTAGGAAAAGTTGCTTTTTCGATTTTTCATTTTTGGCATTTTTGGACCAAACAGGGTTCCCTATTTTTTTAGGGTTGCTTTTTCTATTTTTAGAAAGTTTCTATTTTTGGAAAGTTTCTATTTTTAGAAGGGTCCCGAGTTCTGAAAATGCACTCAGAAGTCCGAAAAACTCACCAGAACTCTCAGAAAATCAAAAGTAAAAATTTGAAAAATTTGAAAAATTTGCAAGAAAAGTTCAAAAAAAACGTTCAAAAATCTGGAAAACCAGTCAAAAAAACCAGTCAAGATCGATCAGATCTGAAGGTGAAATCATGAAAATCAGTTCAAAAATGGTGGAGTTCATGAAGAAAATCTGTTCAAGAAGAAGGATGAAGGAAGATGCTTAAGAGAAGATCATGAAAGTACGCCAGCAGCAAAGAAGGATGTCCAAAGGAGCTTCAAAGTCCACCTTAAGCTTAAGATGCATGTCCATGCATGCTTCAAAGTCCGCCTTGCATCTTGAGGTTCGTCCTTGACCCCTTCAAAGTCCGCCATCTCCATCCTAGACCCCTTGGAAGTCCGCCTTAAGCTTGAAGGTATGTCCAAAGTCTTGACAAAGTCCGCCATATGCCAAATGCACATCCTAAGTCCGCCATATGCCAAGAAGGATATCCTTGCACCTCATAAAGTCCGCCCTTGCATGTGCTAAGAGGTCTCAAAGTCCGCCATCTTCAAAGGGAGACATCCCAAAGACCTTCAAAGTCCGCCCAGCACTAGAATGCACGTCCAAAGAAGGCTAGAAGTCCGCCATGTGCTTGAAGCTCGTCCAAAAGAGTCACAAAGTCCGCCCTTAAAAAGTGGGACTTGGCTGAAGGTCAAATAAAGTCCGCCTAGACTTATAAAGTAGAGGAAAATTAAAATTTCATTAAGTGTTGATGCCTACCAAGAGGGAAATTTCGAAATATGCTAAATGTGAAAGCCTAAAAAGGTGGAAGGATAATTTTTGGCCAAACATTATATCATTTCCAAAGGATAAAACGATGAGAATAAGTGCTAAGACATCAAGGGAATTCGCCCTAGAAAAGAGGGACGTCCAAGATGCATATCCAAAGAGGAAGGATGTCCACCATGTACTTGGAAGAAGTTGGTAAAATAGCAAAGACATCCATGACGTCCGTCCAAGATGACAAGGAAGTCCGCCCAAGATGATAAGATGGCAAGATTTTTTTTGGCTAAGTGTCAAGGCCAAATCCAAAGAAAGTTCTAAAATTCGCCTAAGTATAGAGGCTAATGGATGAGAAATGAAGACGTTGGCTAGACATCCAGACATTTTTGAGAGGACAAATGCCAAGCTTGAAGGGACAAATGCTAAAGAATATCAGGATGTGGCAAGGAATGAAACGGAATATGCCTAACACGATGAGGGAAAAGAAAGGCAAAATTTGCCTAAGTATGGAAAATGCGAAGAAATTGTCAACTTTGGCTAAAGAAAATGCACGAGGTAAAAGGAAAGGAAGGATCGTCCTTGACCAAAAGGATGAAGAATATATCAGACATCAAGGAAATTCGCCCAACGAAGGCATCCGGACAAGGATCTTGCCTAGAAAAAATTCGACCGAGCAAGGAAATATTTGACTTTGGCAGAGGAGAATAAGCTTAAAATCTCGCCTTGGCAAAGAAAAATGAGGATCTGGCAATGAAATTTTCGACGGAATGGCTTGAATTTTGGTTTGGCTAGACGAAATCAAGGACAAAATCGGAAAATACACTCTCAGCCAAGAAAAACGGAAGAACAATCGAGATAGTCATGGGTCCAAGACGAACGGGTTGGAATTAATTAAAATATTTTAATATTTTAATAATTAATTCTCAACTATTTGGAATTTAAAAATACCTTGGACAGAATCAAATTTGCCAGACACGAATCGGAAGAAAATGAAGGACGCCAGGCAAAGATGAAATCCAGCGAGAAAAATTAAATTCATCACGAATTTAATTAAATATTTAAACGTTTATTTAAAAATTCGAAAAATCAAAGATAAGCATAAAAATAAGAAAATCGAATTTTTGAAGATTAAGGAGATTTGTCCGGATAAGTTCGAGACTGAGCCTTGTCGGAAAATAAAAGGAAAGTTGCCTGTTTGGAAAATGAAAACAAATCGAGGATCAAGAAGAAAGATGGCAGTTGCTAAATCGAATTCAATCCTTCAGCATTATAATGAGTTTCAGCAACTCATTTTTTTCACACACAGCTGAAGAGAAATTTGATCTTTCTCGAAATCGTCAGGCAATCAATTCATCAATAGGCAAAGTCGAATTGTCCAGAAGGAGAAACAGTGTTATGCTGAGGAATTTTTCGCGGGAAAAGAAAAAGAAAATTTTCAAAGCTGAATTCTTCTTGAAGAGGGGCGCACTTTTCAAAAAAATCAGATTTTTAAATCTGATTTACATTTGACGATCCTTCACTGAGGTTTGAGGATTGGTTAATTAAATTTGCTATCTTTTTATGCCCTTTCCTCTTGACGAAGTTCTGGCAAGAATTTTCAACTCCATCAAAGTCACTTTCAGCTTGCTTTTTCGCAATATTTTAATTATTTGAACAGCTGAAAGTTATTATTTTTTCTCGAATCCAAGGCACGAGGTTTAAACTATTTTAAAAGTCTTTTTATTAATGTTAATTTTATGACTGCAGGTTGACGGACACGGCAGGAGGATTATCAAGGAAGCTGAAAATGAAGTTCGCCAATAAGGGTGCCCAAAAGGAGACCAAGGTCATCTCAAAGTGGAAGAATGTTGTAGATACTGACCTCGGACATGTGGATTTTGACGAATTCAAGCAAAGAGTATACGGTCAGAAGGGACTTCCCACAGCAATAGCCATAAGAATGGTCAGAAACGGGATCTTCCAAGCAGCTGGATTCCCACCGGCCATGGATTGTGCTGAGTTAATGGTGGAATGTGCTCGCCATTATGATGCTCAAAAGAGACAGATCATCGCCCCTGACGGACGAGTCTTGGCACATTTGAATGAAGTTGTAATCCAAGAAACCTTTGGCATCCCTGAGCATTCAAGAACGGTCTATAAGACCAAAGAAGAAACCAAAATGCTATATGACAGCAAGGCAGATTTGTGCGCCACCACAGTCAACAAGGTATGGATGGACAAGCCAAAGCCATCAATCAAGAAGATGCCCAAGAGACCTCGCCGCACGGATTTCAAGGAAGATTTTGGAGATATCGTGCTGATGCTGAACAGGATCGCAGGCAATCCGCAAGGCGCCTTCTTTGAGAGCTGGATGTACTACTTCATCGACGAGGTCACCTCCGGAGTCAAGATGTTTAACTGGTCACGGATGATAAGTGACAACCTTCACGAGCAACTGATCAACCTTGAAGAGACTAAGTCTTTTCACATGAGTTCATATGTGATATACCTATTGGCCAGATCATACAGATATCCAGGACTGGTCTGCAAAGGCAGAATTGGCAATGGAGAGAACGAGCTCAGGCCTTACGACTGCTATCCTCAGCTCCAATTGAAAGAAAAGACTCACTTCAGGAGGGTGCATGATGCATTCCTAATGCATATCACCAGAAAGCTCCAAGGAGGAATACATCAAAGGCTGAGCCATGAAGCAAAAAGCCTTATTAGCAAATACGGGTCTTGGTTCATCCAATTCCCGAAATTCACATATATCAGGATCCAGGGATTTACTGGAAATCCCTATAAATTGCCTATCTATCCGACTAATCGGATGGTATTGCTCGAGGTTTTGAGACAATTAGAAGAGTACCAGAATATTCAGAGGCCGACCAAGAAGGCGTCCGTCACATTCCCTTTCTTCATCGGGAACATGCTAGAGTACTGCCCATCCGCCCAAGCAGCTGAGAGTGCACGGTTGGAGATCCAATGGTACCCTTTCACGGCATACAAGTCCAGGGTCAATTATGACCCACATCATAACATCCGGACAGTGGAAGGAAGAAGATATAAGCACAGAACGGAACTGGAGGATTATTGGGCAAATGCTGCCGATGAATACGAGATCAGACGGAAGATGTGGTCCAGGATGTCCGTGGATTTCATGAGAACAATCGAGTTCTGTCGAGTGCCTGACCAGCTACAAGACGATGGAAACCATGTCCAGCCTCGCTTTGAGGAAAGCCGACCTCTCCCTCCAGTGAAGTGGTCAGAGCCAGAGCACGCAGACCTAGCCACCCTAATGAGGCCAGTGACGAAATATTCTCAGTGGTGGGTTGATGATCATGTTCAGGAATTGAGACAAAAAGGAATCACGCTCACATATGATCTGTTGAGCGAATCAGAGTCATATTCCTCTAATGCCGGGGCATCCCATCAAGACTTGGTTGGGATTGGAGAGAAAAGAAAAGAAATGGTGCCAAGTGCAGAACCTGTTTCCAAGAAGCATAAAGGAGGACCTTCTCGGTCAGCGGCGTCCAGGAATGTTGACCATTTGGTGGCTAATATAGACGACTCCTTGGTTGAGATGCTCGAACCTCTTGCAGCTCAGGAAGTGAACAATGAACCTATCCAATTAGATGATGAAGAGCCTGCATCACCAGCAGGCACAGAGATTTTAGGTTCAGACAATGACATGGATGTCCGGGATAATGACTTAGAGGAAGGAATGATTTCCGCCCTCAGAGGAGTCATGGATGTTCCAAACGAAGACGAGGTCCAAGTAGAGGATGGCATTGAACAGTCAACCATTCCAGACTGGCTATTAGAAAGAATGAAAGTTCAGGTGCCTGCTGAGGCTCAACAGGAAGAAGAGGACGATACTGCCGATTTCTTGGCAAGATTAGAACAAGTTGCTACCAAGAAGCCCGCCAAGAAGTTTTCCACCATCCAGAGGAACGAGACAGGCCACCGTTCCGTGCACATTGCAGTACCTACAGTGGATAAGCCACAGGACGAAATCACTCCGCAGGAGTATGCTATCACCACTGTTGACCTTGGTCCGACTTCAAAAGGTCAGGAAGTAGAAGAGTTAGATAATTCCGTCTCGACCATTAAAGCGAGACTGGAAAAGGAAGTGACCAAGAAGAAAGAGTATAAAAAGGAGGTCAAACGTCTCAAAGAATATATACAACATTTGACCCAGCCGCTAGATCAAGGCAATGCAACTGTTCCTCCTCTCCTCAATTCATCACAGGAGATGACTCAGGAAGTTGAGCATGGAATGGTGACAGCCAGGGAAGCGCAAGACTGGATGGCAGGTGAAGGCATGGAAGCTGCCTTGTTCATGGAGAGGTTGGCGCTTGCTTATGGACGAACCTCTTCGTTTCTTTCTAGGTTGATGGATATGGCAGAGACATGGGATGGTATCCCGGATATGCAAGAAAGGCTTATTCCGAGCCTTAGGATTTTGAAGAGCACTCCGAGGGAGGAGTTAGTTGATAAAAGGGTGATCGCTGCAGGGGCAGCATATGATTTTCATCACTGGTTTTGGGCAGTGACAATAAGAGAAGAAGTATTGGAGAAGGCGAGAATCGATGGGCTTGGAATTGAAGAACAGGTCAGGAAAATCCAGGAGAAGATGTGCATGATAACTACAGATGTGTTCGACCGTGAAGTCATCCGGGAGAACGACATGCAGTTAGAGAGACTGAAGCAAAAAGTTCAAGAAACTTTCTTCTCGACCACTGGACCATTTTCGAAGCAGGACTTCACGAGAGTGGCAAGACTCTCATCCATTCGAAAGGAATTTGAGAAGCAGGAGGCAGATTGGGAAGGTACCTTTGCCAGATGCGCCGAAAAGTTGGACGGACTCGAATTCCGGATCAGCATGTTACCTCCTGTCACGATGGACGAAGTCATTGCCGTAGTGTCCAGATTCGCCAAACACAATGCCACTCGAATGGATAAGGACGCCTCTCCTTGATTATAGCTGGAACTGCCACTTTTTTGATAGTTTTCTGATGGTTAACTCTTGTTGTTTTGGGAAACCCTAATTAGGGTTTGGTTGTAACAATCTGGGCCGTTAATCTTGTTTAAATCTCGGCCGTCTATTTCATTTTTGGAGCTCTATATAAACTAGTGCTCTCTCATTTTCATTTTGTGTGGAGACTTGTTATGTATATTGTCGCATTGAGACTATTTTGAATGATAAAAGCTCTTGAGCATGATTTGCCTTGAATCACTTCTTATTGTTGAATAGTAAGCGAGGTTACATATTATCTTCCACCATAGATTAGAATTAAAGTTAGATTAAATAGAATTTGCTTTGAAAAGTTGTTAATTGAATGAAAGATTGATCGTATCGACTCATTGGTGAAGTGTAGCTCATACTTTCTTCGGATGAATGATTTTCATCCGATGCGTAAAGTTAGCCTGAGCTCCTAAGTGTGGAAGCCTAACTTCAACCTTATCCGAGGTTTGAAAATTATTCTCACAAACCCCTTGAAGATTGCACCCACTTTGCGTATGTTGTCCTGCAGGAGGCGAAACAAAGTGTGGTTTATTTCGCTTCACCAAGTCCTTACTGTCTCTTGATTTCTTAGGCTTAGACTAGATTCTCTGAACCCTATTCTTTTTGCCATTTTTTTTGAGATCCACAATTGAAAGTCCTAATTGAGAACCTACAAAGATAAATTTCCTAAGTCCCTAGCTTGTGCAGGCTTTCTACGTAAGTCCCCTTGTTCATTACCAGCAAATCACAACGACCACTGAACTTATCCACACGTCGAGAGCCGACTAAAGAAACCTTGGAATCGCCTATGCGGTGGTTTTTCAAGAGAGGATAGAGTGTCTTTGGACATTTTTATTCTGAATGTTTGGTGGATGATAAAACACACATCAACAAGACCCAAAGCATATTACTTCATTTCCGGTAGACTAAGGTGAAGGATATTTCAATAATAATGTTTTAAGTTAGTCCTAATAATATATTTGAAAACATTGTAAAAGGAAAACTTAAATATCATTATTATTAGTTAAATAAATTGAGCCGCATAAATGGGACATAATAAGGTCTTTTGTCATACTTTATTAAAATGTTTTTTAGTTCAGCACTTTTGGAGAGAAAAGGAATTCAAAATAAAGGTGCCAAAATGGAGTCTGTAAAAGAGAGGCAAATCACTCTAAAGGAGATCATCCATTTTTATGAAACCAAATACCTTCTTTCATAGCTTATCCATGTTCAACTATTGCACTTGAGGAGGAAAACCCTTGGAGTATGGAGATTCAAAAGACAAAAACCCTCTTGGTTTCAAAGCAAGAGCAGAGGACAAAAAGGCTTTGTTCTTTGAGGTGATATCAGCCAAGAAGCACATTGGTGCTAAGAAGATTGAAGGTTTAAGTTTCATTTTCAGTTTGGTGATTGTTGAATGCTGTTGTTCAGTGAAATTCCTTGTGTTTGATTTTGCACAGCAGTCAACATACTGCTATATCTGCAGTCATACGGATTTGGAGGCCGCTGTACCTATTAGTATATCCTGTTGCACCCGTTTCAACAGTCACAACAATCATAGAGTCATCAAACTGTTTTTGCTACCATCATACCAATATAATTCCCCAGTGGTCATGCAAATTTAGTATTGATTCCAACCACAACAATTATTATATTTGTGGTGTTGCTTGTATCGCCATACCTTGGCAGTCTTACTTCTGTTCAACTCGCTATCACGGTAAATTTGTGAGTTGGGTCTTTGTTGTTGCTTACATTTATCTATGTTATTTTGAACAATGTGTGCATGAAGGTTTTGGCTGTAACTTTGTTGTTTATATCAGTATTTAAGTGCCCAGCTTGATGCAATAATAATGACATTGATGTGCCAAGGGTTTCAATAGTAAATATTGGTGTTTAATTGTTGTTGTTCAGTATTCCATATATATTCAAGTATTGTGTAGATAGGAATCTCAAAAAAATTGCAGAATTTATTAAAGTAATGAAAAGGGACATTACTAATTGTATGCTTTCCATTCAGAATTAGAATCCATCCAATTGTAGTTGAAATTATTTAGTTCTGAGTTGAAAAATGGTGATTTAACAAGTCTAGTTCTAAAATTTGGGCAATCAAACATGATATTGATGTTGCTAGTGGGAAAATTAGTGTATATATGACAGCCTTTATAAAATATCCCCTTCCCACATTTTCAACCTATTTGGAGTCATTTCAAGCAAGTAATCAACTCAGTTGATTGATATGTTGGTTGAAACAGAAAAATCTTTTGGAAGAAGAACTAATAATGAGAGAGAAAATGTTTGCCATGTCCAAAACGAAAGGCAACCTATTGCCCAGATGATGCCTATTAAAGGAGAAGAATTGCAAAAAAGCAATGATCAAGGAAGCAAAAGAAGATGAGGCAAAGTCAAAGATGATAGACTAAATGTGTCTTGCAAAAGATTTGGTGGAAAAGGGAATCATGAGGCTCACAAATGTTCACAAAAAACTCCTTTAATCTAATATTACCATTATCATTGCTACACTTTTTGCAATATTCCTACATTTAAACATATGTGCTTTTGTTGTGTGTTTGTGATGGTAAAGCAGTTTTTTGACTCCCGGCCAAGCCAGCACACCAACTTGGCATATGGACCAATGTACAGGCCCTACCCAAGTTTTCAGCAGCTATCAATTTTAAGCAGATATGAATTTGCCTCTGCTATCTTTCCCTATATAGCAAAAACAACAATCATGGGCTTCAAAAAGGATATTGGAAGCCATTAATATATAAAGGCCATGTAGAGGCAAGTCAAGCTACAATCAATTGGACTTTTGGCAATCTAAAAAGTTTATGCGCTTATTATTTGCCTTCAATTTTTATTGTAACATTCTAAATCATGTAAAAACTTAACCCATAGTTGATCAATATTGTACTTCAGAATAGTGGGTCAAGTTAAGGTAGATAAAGAAAGCATTAATGAATGGTGAGGGCAGATAGAGATAAATCAGGAATCTAAATATATAGAACAATTTAGTTCAAAATGAATTTTTCTATGCAACAATAAGAGAATGCTGTGGATGGTGATGTAAAGCTTGTAAAGCATTAACCAATGGAAAATCTAACAAATCCCAATCCCAATTGGCATAGATTCAGCTTTGACCAAGAATATTTTGTGTGTGTTCTTAACCTATGAGGAAACATAGCCTTCAAAGATTCCTTAATCAAGCCTTCAGATTGGAAGGATTGACACCCTGACGATCAAATTCTTCCATTGAATATTTATATTAGAATTGTGATTGATATTTAAACATGGATAAACCACAAACCGTACATTTCAGGTTAGCCTGATTTGTAGGTCTCACTATGTAATAGGTTTCCTTGATACCAAAGATTATATAACCATTCAAAGTGACATATATTTGCAATCTTGCGCTCCACATCCTATCTTAAGCTCAGACCATATTTGGGGTTCCCCTTTCACCTCACATAAGATGAATTGACTTGGAAACATACTTCATTCGGTGTCCAAGAAACTACTTCAATTTAAGCACACTTACATTTATCTCCAGTTTTATAAGGTCAGACTAAATATAATTTATGCAGTGACTGTCTGTAAAGGATGGTTTCTCAGGGATGTGTTTTGATAAGATGTGGTAAATGAGCAGTCACAAGCTGAACACTTTTGCAAAGCGAAGAATTGATGGATTCTTATTGTGTTGAATCCTTCAACACTGACTACTATTTGCACTTGATTTTCTTCGTCTGATGACTATTATATTCCTTTGTGATGCATCTTATTGCACAAAAAATTGGGAAATATTTCATTAATGTCTCCAGTATATTTTGGTTGGAAATATTTCATTAAATCTCAAAGTATATTTTGGTTAAAACACTTGAACCGCCTTGGAAGTAACATTTCTTGTATTAGCTAATATAAAAAACCTAACACTAAAAGCTCTTTCTATCCATGTTGCATCAAGAATAGTGAACATGTAACCTGGCCAAATAGATAAGGAAACTTGAGGAATGGAGTTTCAGCACGAACCAGTATCAAAAATGATGGAAACTTGAAGAAATTTTTTGAAGTGATATAAAGCTTTTAAAAGCTCCAAGAAACATTATTGGAAACTTGAGGAATATTTTGGAAAGATGAATTCCAATGCAAGAAACTTCCAGAAACCCTTAGAAAACAGCAGGAAATTGCTGCAAATGCTTTAAAATTTGTCAGAAATGCTTCTGAAAGTTTCTCGCCTCTCACGAAGAATTTCTTGAAATTTCCAGAATAGAGAAATGGTTCAGAAACCTGGAAACAGGTTTCCAACCCACCAGAAACTGTTTTCAGGATTCAAAGCTTTCCACCAAGGCCTACGTTTTCTACATATATTAGGAGGTGACTATAATTTGCAAACTGCCCCGATAGTAAAATTGGTTCGTATTAACTAGAGGTTCTTTCTACCGATGCCTGCATTTTCTAAATACATTATAAGGCGACTACAGTATACTAACTTGCCATTTATCAAAACTGGCCTTCATCCACTAAGAGTCCTTTCTACCAATGCTCCATTTTATACACATTTTAGAGTAACTACCGCCTACTAAAAAATACAAAATGTCCACCAATATCTGTATACGTAACAATAGTTGCAACATGCGAAATCATAACAAATAAATGAGAATCTCAGTTGGGCACGATGCTTCATACCTCTTATAAATTTCGCCAAAACTGCCACCCCATAGCTTCTTTCTAAAAAGCCCATCCGCACAAGGCCTTCCCTCCCAGAGTTCAAGCCCCCCTGTAACAATCCCAGGTACAAAAACGACAGGATGGTGTGCCTTCAAGCCTTCCCTTTTCAACCTAACTCCAGGAGGATCAACGTAAGCTCCAGTTATATACTGAGGAAATGATGAAGGCAATGCATTATAGAGCACAAGAAAGAGCCACCATGTTGAGCAAACATATCCAACAGTCCAACAGCATGAATCCATGCATCCCCATTTCTTAATTTCTTTAGTGGGCTTAATTTTAGGCCCTATGACCTCACCAGTCCCCTTCTCTGTGCCCTTGTGCTTGTTTGTACTATCAAATTTTGGAGAAGCAGGCCTTAAAGCCTCATCAGATCCCTTTCCACTGCCATTTTGCTTGTCGGTGTCATCAAATTTTTGAAAATTACATTTCAAAACCTCCTCGGGCCTTTTTTCTGTAGCATTTTGCCTGTGGGTGTTTTCAAAATTAACAGAATTGGTTCCTAATTCCTTGTCAGATCCCTTTTCCTTGTCATTTTCCTTGTGGGTACTCTCGACAATTTGAGAAAAAAGTACCTCGGATAGTTTCCTGCGCCGGAATATCGCCATGATTAAGCTTAGCTGAGATTTCTGATAAACGGAAACATCAAAATTGTCTTAAAAATGATCTCCACTAATCAGCTCAACGGTTTCCGTTTAGCTGTGTCATGACATTTGCAGGCACATAGGGCTGCCAATTGGAATGGTACATGGTTTTGATAGCTTCGAGGCTTCTGTAAGCCTTTGCTACATGTCTTTCTTCCTTTTCATGCTTGTTGAGATTGTCGTGGAAATTTCGAATCAGGACAGAGGATTCTAGGAGCACTTTCTGGACAAAGGAAAATAACTTTTCCTCGCTTTTCAGATGTTCCAGGCCAAGGTATTTGAATGTTGTGTCACTCGAGGGAAACATGTCGACGAGATATACGTGTCGTATTCTTACATTTGGGGAGAAATTATATAAGAAAACGTTTAATCCGGGGTAGAACCTACCAGAGACCAGCCCTTCGAACCAAAGGTGCAGGGTGTGGAAATGTCTATTATTAGGTGAAATCAATGGCGTGTATGGCTGATTGCCCAAAGGTGAAGAAGAGATGATTGGTTTTGCAAAAATTATTAGGCTAAATTAGTCAAGAGGGTTTATCTGATTTCTCTACAAACGAGGAGAGGTGCGGTGCTATTCATTGAGCATCTTTAACGTGGCGGGTGCTCACTGGGCAATTTTAGCGTGTTGGATGTGCGGTGGTAGAGATTAGTCCATTTTATTTTAATTACTATGAAAGTTTATTACATGTAGAGATGCGCTACTACTTAGTACTTACCCATTCCAACTTGAGAAACACAAAATTAGATTCAAAATATTTTTTATATATTAAGGTTGTTTTTATGGACATATCTAATTAATTAAAGTCGCAGTAAGGGGTACAATGTAAGGGATGAGTGTAAAAAGTTTACATATTGTAAGGGTAAGTTCTCATGTCGCTGTTTAGTTTATTTTGGTTAGCAACGATTGTTCAATATTTTAAGGACTATTTTGTGGAGCTAGTGGCTCCATGACTATTCTTCTTTCTTTGCTTATTTTGTGCAAGGAAGCCCGAACGTGTAGTTGAGTTGGCTTGGGTAATGGGTTTGTTCTCCATTGGTCTCGGGTTCGACTCCACTCTCGGGTTTAAGAGGTGGGACTTCTTGAAAGCGGGTGGTCTCTCGCCTCTCACCCTAGCTCGCCTAGCTCGCCTAGGGTACCCAACGTATGGGTTGAGTCGTGGGGACACCCCTATAGTATCAAAAAAAAAAAATTGTCCAAGTAAAAAGTAGAGGGAAAAATTAGTGGGGAAAACATTCCAAATTATTTTATTCCTATAAATAAATAAAATCATGGAGACACTCTAAGTACTCTAAAAACAAACTTAAGGGTTTGTAAGTTGGTTAAGTTTGTGAGTTGATCGCTTTTGTTGTCCATAATCTTTTTATGTTCATTTTCTTGAGAGTCTTATTTTTAGATAGCCTTCTATTATTTTTGTAATTATTTTAGCTTTCTTTTATATATATATATATATATATATATATATATATATATATATATATATATTTTAAAAATTAAAAGTATAAAATATTTTGTAAATAATTATTAAATAAAAAAAAATTAAAACAACTCTTAACTATATAGAATAAAATAAATATTAAATGATGTAAATAAAATAAAATGAGTTTTAAATACTTATATATTAAAATATTTGTAATTCTTTTAGCTTTCTTTTATATATATATTAAAAATTAAAAGTATAAAATATTTTGTAAATAATTATTAAATAAAAAAAATTAAAACAACTCTTAACTATATAGAATAAAATAAATATTAAATGATGTAAATAAAATAAATTGAGTTTTAAATACTTATATATTAAAATAAATTTATAAAAAGCCATTAACTTGGCGTTTTCAGGAGGGGTTTTGATGGCGGAAGTTGGCGAGGCTGCACAGAAGACCGAAGATCCAAATGGGAACAACTAAGGAAACATTCACAATCATTTGGCAGTGAAAGGAGAAAGGAAAGGTGTTCACATAAAATTAAATCTTACAGAAATTGTCGAACCAGATGCAGAGGTTTTTATGAAGTTGGCGGTTATAGGGCGGTTTCTGGGAAAACGTTTCTCCAGGAAAGAGAATGGAGCATGGGTGATTGAGAATTGGAATGTTGATCCAATAATAAACTTTATGCCAAGAGGCTTTTTTGTGGCAGTTCTGGCAAATGAAGATCAGAGGGAGAAAATTGTTCATAGAATGGACTGGAAGAATGGTAAATCGCATCTCTATCTGCAACGTTGGGAGAAGAATTTCAACCCTCTGAAATGTAATCCAAGGGATGGCCCAACGTGGCTGAGGCTTTATAACTTGCCTTACGAGTATTGGTCGGGCAAATGCCTCTCCAAGATTGGCAAAGTTTGGGGTGTAACAGTGGAAGTAGATCTAAGGAATAGTGAATCCTTAATTTATGCAAGGATAAAAATTCTCGCAATATACGATATTCCAAAAGAGATAACTCTGATTAACGAAGTGAATGAATGGTCACAATCATTAGAGATAGAAGAATCGGTCGCCTTCTGCTTAAATTGTAGAAGAGGAAATCACAATGTGAACAATTGTAAATGCCTTCCAAAGAAAACCAAAAGAATCTGGAGACAAAAACAAGTTAATAAAGTAGAGGAAGCACCAATTAAAGAGGAAAACGAAGAAGAAGCAAAAGCGAGAGAATGGGCACTGGTAGTGGCAAACTCCAACTCAAATATACTGGCTCCCCAAGAAAATCGAAGTGAAGAAGGCGAGTTGGCAGACTGTGGAAACTCTATGGCTTCGGACCTCCAGTTGATTCATGATGCCGAAGAATGGTTAAGGGAGGCCCAAGCAGATTCCTCGTCCCAAGGAGAGGAAGACGATATCAATATATTAGAAGAAAGGCATATTGTCCAATCGGTGAAAGCGGTTTCAGCAGGCAGGGTGGGAAGGAAAACCAACAAACAAAAACGGGAGGAGGAGGTGCGGAAAGGGAAACAACCTATGATCAAATCCTACATGACGCGTTCCAAGGGAGGAAAGGCCTCCCATGGATGAAGATGAATTTCCTAACCTGGAATGTTAGGGGCCTAAACGCCCCTAATAAGAGGCGACTGGTGCATCGCCAGTTGGAAGTTCAAAGAGCAGATTTGGTGCTCCTTCAAGAGACGAAACTAGAAGGAGGTGAAAAAGAAAGTTTTATAAAATCTTGTAAGAAATGGAGAGGTGAGTTTGTAGATGCGTCAGGGGCGTCTGGGGGATTAGGTGTCTTGTGGAATCCCTCGAATTTAGATGTGGAAGTGGTGGCCTCGAAGTCAAATTGGATGAAGTTAGAGGTAAAACTGCTTTTTTTCAATTTTATTTTTTCAATTTTTAATGTGTATGGCCCAGTGAAAACTGATGAAAAATCTCAAGTCTGGAAGGAAATAAGTGCGCTCCTAACAAAAAATAAGGAAATTCTGGGGGGAGATTTTAACGCCATACTTGACTTAAGCGAAAAGAATGGAGGATGCAGACGGGTGGCACAAACCCAAAGAGATTTTGCAAATTTCGTAGAATCAAATAGTTTATTTGATATCAAAATAGGCAACGGCTCCTTTACACGGACCAATCGGAGGAAAGGTTTTACAAACATTGCGGAGCGCCTGGACAGATTCCTTGTGTCGGATGATTGGCTGAAGGATAACACTCCTCCTAAGGCAATGATAAGACCGATTTCCATAGCGGACCATTTTCCAGTGGAATTAGTTTTGAGTTTAAATGAAAAACCTGTCAAAGGGAAATTTAGGTTCGAGAAGATGTGGCTTCGTAAGGAAGGTCTGGTGGACCAAATGAGGCAGTGGTGGAATGAACCGTTGCAAATCATAGAAACAAGGATGTATTTTTTCCATAAGAAATTGTTAAGGATGAAAGCGAAACTTAAAGACTAGAATGTAAACGTCTTCAAAAATGTTTTTGAAGAAAAAACCAGATTAGAGGCGGAAATAGAGTCTCTAGGAGAGAAGGTACTAAAAAATGGAATGAAGGAGGAGGAGTTCGAAGCAGAGAGGAAACTGATGGCCGAATATAATGAGATTTTAATGCGTGAAGAAATATTCTGGAAAACAAGGTCGAGAGTAGGCTGGCTAAAAGAAGGTGACCTGAATACAAGTTTTTTCCACAACACAACGAAAATAAGAAGAAGCTGGAACAGAATCACACAAGTAAAAGATTCAGAAGGTAACATTGTGCAAGAGGAAGAACACATTCAAAGGCTGGGAGTAGAATATTTTGAGAATCTCCTTGGGGCTCAGGATTGTTTCGATTCTCTGAACTATAGTCTCTTACAAAATATTCAAGAAGTGGTGTCAAAAGAGGATAACGAAATGTTGTTGGATCGTATCTCGAAAGAAGAAGTCAAGTCAGCTACTTTTCAGTTGCAACCAGAGAAAACCCCTGGACCAGACAGTTTTAATGCCTTGTTTTACCAATCCTGCTGGGATTTTCTGGGTGATGAGTTGACAGCAGTGGTAGAGGAGTCTCGAAGGAAGGGTGCAATGCTGAAGGACTTTAGCAATACAAATATCGTCCTGATTCCAAAAAAGGATGCATGTGAAGAATTTGCAGACTACAAGCCGATTTCCCTTTGTAACTCAATTTATAAAATCATTACAAAGGTTGCAGCGAACAGGCTAAAAAGGATCCTGCCAAGGATAATAACAAAAGAGCAAAGTGGATTTGTACCAGGAAGGAGTATGTTAATTAAATTTGAACAAAGCGTATGATAGGGTGCAGTGGCGCTTTCTGTTAAAAACCATGGAGAAATTGGGTTTCAAGGGTAAATGGTTGAAATGGATTTTTAACTGTATTTCATCTCCAAGATACTCGGTGCTTATTAATGCAGTACCATGTGGTTTTTTCCAAGGCGGCAGGGGTCTTCGTCAGGGGGATCCAATATCACCCTTTCTTTTTGTCATTGTAGCTGATGTTTTAAGTCGTCACATAGAAAATTTGTGTGAGTCTTGTAGATGGCAAGGTATAAAAGTTTCTCTCACCTTCCCTGCGATCTCTCATCATCTTTTCGTGGATGACACTCTACTATATGGAGTTGGTTCGCCAGAAGAAGCGGGTGTAATAAGGAATGCAATTGAATTATTCGCCAAGGAATCTGGTCAACTTGTAAATGAGGAAAAATCAAGCATTTTCTTTTTCAATGTAAGGAAAAGATCTCAAAGGGAGATCCTATCTATTCTGGGTTTCAAAAAAGACACTCTCCCAGCGAAATATTTGGGAATTCCGCTTTTTGTGGGTCAAGCCAATACTGCCTTATGGGAGGAAACCATTTGTAAAAGCAAGGATAAGATTGGCAATTGGCGCGGGCGCTGGTTGACTCTGGCAGGTAGAGTAACTATGGTTAAAGCAGTGATAGCGGCTATTCCAATCTATATGATGGGTTGTTTGGCCCTATCAAAAAAGGCATCGCAGTGAATGGTGGAAATCCAAAGGAATCTCCTTTGGGACGGAGCCCAAGAACATCATAGAATTCCTCTTGTGGGCTGGGATAAGGTGCAACGTCCAAAGGAGATTGGTGGTGCAGGGATAAAAGACCTGAGATTGCAAATCAAATCCCTTGGGGCGAAGATGGTATGGAATATATATGCTCAGCTGGATACACAATGGGGAAGGCTCTTAAGAGCGAAATATTTGGACAATATGGAGGAGGAGAGAATCCTAACAATTGTTAATCCAAGAAAAGGCTCTGCAATCTGGAATTTCATTCTAGAATGCAGGCCCTTGATAACGAACCATTTGACCTGGTCTATTGGGGATGGGTGTAAGGCGTCCTTTTGGGAGGACTCTTGGAATGGTTACTTTCCACTCATCACATTGCCAGGTTTGGAGGCTGTATCAGGTCAAGTGTCAGCAGAAATTGGTTCTCGAGTGCGGGATTATGTGGTATTGGAGGATAAGTGTGGGAGGTTAGAATTCAAGTGGAAAAGTTTGAAAATGTTGGATGTGGCATCAAGGGGGGTGCTCGAAGAAGAGCTTGCTAAGAGAAGGTTATTCTTCACAATAAAGCCAGACAAAATCCGATGGTGTGCGGCAAAGTCTGGTAACTATTCAGTCAAGGTTGGATATGATGTTCTAACTCAAATTCAAAATCATGGTGGATGGTCGAGTAAATTGTGTTGGGACAGGTTTGTTCTACCGAAGGCGGGTGCATTTGCTTGGACCGTCCTCCATGGAAAAATCTTGTCAGGTGAAAGATTATGCAGATTAGGTTTCAATGGTCCTTTTAGATGTCCTCTCTGCATGCAGGATGTGGAATCAACAGATCACCTTCTGGTAAGATGTGAATTTGCTCAAATTTGTTGGAATCATTTTTGCAGTAAGTTGCATTGGCAAGGTCCGTTGCAAGGTAGTATTAAAGAAGTTTTTGAAGCATGGCCTCAGTTAGGCAAAGGTTCGGCTCTGGCAGGGCTTTGGAGGGAAGTGCCTGCTTTGATCATATGGCATCTTTGGCGTGAGAGAAACTCTCAAATCTTCAAAGAAAAGATGATTCTTGTCAATCAGGTAATAAATAAAATAGAAAGTAGCGTAAGTGTACATTTTAACTCTAAAGCAGCAAATAAGCAGTATAGTTATTTCTCTTCATGGGATGATCAAATGATAAAGGAATGGCAGTGGATAAAGCCTCTGAGTGGTTCTTTAATGAAAAAAAAATCTCAAAGAGTAAAAGCCAAGTGGGAGTTTCCTCCGAGGGGGAGGCTCAAATTAAATTTTGATGGCGCCTCGAGAGGCAACCCGGGCCCCTCGGGGGCTGGTTTTGTAATCAGAGATGATTTATGAGCTGTGATTTGGGTAGCCTCTTTAAAATTGCCATTTGGTACTAATAATGAGGCAGAGGCGGCAAGGTTGCTAGAAGGTCTGAAATTTTGCGTAGATAAAAAATTAACAAATATAGATTTAGAAGGGGATTCAGAAATAATTGTCAGGGCATTCAGTTCACAAAAAGCTTTAAACTGGAAATTGCAATCTTGTGTGGCTCTATCCACCTCATTGCTGGCGTGTGTAGGTAACTATAGTTTTTGTCACGTCTTCAAGGAGGCTAATAAATTGGCAGATCTACTGGCAAATGAAGGAATTGATCAGGTAATGCCAGTCCGCGTTTCAAAAAATATAGGAGATTGGCAGGGCGGTTCAATCGTTCACCTAGCGGAGCATATTCAACCAGTCTAAATCAGAACCCGTAGTTTCTCGGGCATGGTGGCAGTGTTTGAATTCTGGCCATCGTTTCATCAGGAGGGTTTGGGGCTATGGAATTGTCGGTTGTCAGCAGCTGCTTTGGGAGAGAAGTGAATCATTCTCTTAGTGTCTCTGTAATGTGTTGAAATTTCTCCTTTTCAAATTCAATGGAAAGAGTATTACCCTCTTTGGTAGTGTTTTGTCTACTAAAAAAAAAAAAAATTATAATATTTATCAAAAATAATGAAATGGGCACTGTTTGAGTGTAATATGTAGAAATTAAATTTTGATGAAAGATTTTACGATTTACATTTGATTTTTTTTCTAATCTATATATTTATGTGTAGGGAGAAGGAGGACCTTAACCCTCACTTATAGATTTTAAAAAAATATATCTAAAATAAACAATCTTAATTAAGTAATTATAAAATAACTCTCACCTATATAAAATATAATAATAAATATGACTCATGTAAATAAAATAAAATAAAATAAAACTAGCACATAAATTTTGTTATTTTTTTAATTTCTCATACTTTTGTATTTCTTCCTATAGCACATACTTGAGGGTAACTATCAAATGGTGAATGACCAATGATCTTAGTACAAGCTATCACAAATCAGGATATCATTAACTTCCTCAAGGATTGGGAGAAGCTTAGTAGTTTGGTGTTCATTTCCTTTTTGTGTTTTTATGTTTTTATGTTTTTTTAAAAGATTATTTTATTGATGGTTAACTTAGGTTTGTTGTCACTGGCATGTAGTCTTTTGTGTTTGGATCCAACACCTTGTAAATATTGCATATTTAAAGATGTGTCTCGATTATTTTGCATAGATTTTTACATTAATTTTTTTTATAAAACTAATAATATTAATTAATATTTAATAATAAATATGACTCATGTAAATAAAATAAAACTAGGTGCAACTTATCGGTCAATGAAATATATTGCTTGGAGGGTGGGAAGTGGAGTGAGCTCTGTTAGGTTTTCTTGTTTCTATGGTCGCCCTTGGCCTCTCTTGCATCATATTTCAACTTAGGCATAGGATTTTCATTTACTTTGTGTTGTATGATTGCATTTACTATGGTTTTTTTGTTGTTTTATTATGGCTACGGTCGACTCCAACCCAAAAATTCTTGTTGGTGTTGGTAGTTCGACGACTCTATACAATGGCTCCTCCTCCAAACAAGCGACCTTGAAAATTTGTTCTAAAAGTGTTCCACGAGGTAAGACTTTTGATTCTCTGACAGATGTAGTTTTAACCATCCCAGATTTTAATTTTGCATATCAATGGTTAGAACAGTATACTCTTGTTGGTTATTTTCTTGGAAGGACTCCCCTTGAAAGTGTGCTAAAAGAATGGATCCAAAAATTTTGGGTTCCTCATGGGGTCTTCCTCGATATGGTCTAGAATTTGACCGAAGGATTTTTTCTTTTTCATTTTGCAGAGGTTAGTCATGTTTAGACAATCCTAAACCATTGTCCTTGGTATGTCTGGTCCTCTTTGTTGGTTGTCCAACCCTCGGCCTGATATTTTTCTATTTCTAAAGATAGAAAGTTACGGGTTCTAGTTTGGATTGAATTTCTTGGTTTACCCTTGCCAAGCTTGCATTTTCTACACCATATAGCCTCTTCCCTGGAGAAAGTCATTTGTGTTGAACCCGACAGGTTTTTTCAAGCTCATCCTCAAAAGAAAGTTTGTGTTGAAGCAGACCTTTCACAAGATTTGAAAGAGTCTATTGATATTCAAATTGGTAATTTCTGGCACACCCAAAAGGTCACATATTTTAATCTGCCCAACACTTGTTATCGGTATCAATATGTTGATCATAAGATCAAATATTGCCCTCTTGTGGTTCCTCACACCCAATCTCTGCCATGGGATGCTAAAAAGCCCTGTCAAGCGAAAGTTACAACCACCAAACAAGAGGAAAAATGGACAACGGTTACAAACTAAAAAAAAAAGTCCAACGATGCAAGGGCAGTTTCCACAACCTTTGAGCCATCAGTGAATATTTCAAACCCTTTTGCGAAGGGGAAGAAGTTCATGATGCTTCTAATAGTATTCCAACTTAGCCAAGACCATTCACCACACCTCAACCAACCTTTGTGATGATAGATTAATCGATTGTGTCTCCTCCTGTGTCAGGAGTTCATAGGAGATCACACAATCCTTCTCGACCTCTTGAAGAAGGAGAGTATGTTCAAGAAAAATGGAGGAATTTGTCTCCTCCAATTTAGATAGGGACAATACCACTAGAATTCTTGCAAAATCTTTATTCCTCTTTGGAAGAGTCAGACTCCAATGCCATGGTCGGGTCCTTAACATGAATTTTTTCTCCTAAAATCTTTGAGGTATGACAGACCTTTTTAGGAAGTATTCTTTAAGGGATACTCTTCAAAAACATGCTAGTGTTGATGTTTTGTACCTTAAGGAAATTAAAGTTGTTGGTTTTTTGCTTTCTTTTGCTTGTCGAGTTATTTGGCCAACTAGTAAAATGTTCTCCTTTGATCATGATGTTCGGCATGGTTGTGTAATCACCCTTTTGTCCCCACGGTAGCATGATTGTGTGGTCAATCAAGGGTCTAACCCCACACACCGGCTCGTCTGGATCCTCTTGAACATTGATAATCATTCCTTTGGGACTATCAATGTTTATGCCTTGAATGATGTTGTTGAAAGATCTCTTCTCTAGCAATGGATTATAGATTCATTTCCAGTTGCCACCTGGATTCTCTATGGGGATTTCAATATGGTTGAGGTGGCATACAACAAAGATGGTACTTTACTATTTAGGTGGGCAATTGGCAAAAGAGAAGCTTGGTTTTACATGCACAATAAATTGGGTCTTTTCGACCCCAATATTGGCCGCCACCATTCTCATTCTCTCTAGCACACTTGGTGCAACTATCGAGTTGGGTCTAACAAGGTCTTTAAACATCTTGATTGTGCTATGATTTCTGCACAATATTTCTTCGCTTTTTCCAATTGTTCTTTGCTTTCAATTATGCCATTAGTGGATGTCACTATGTCAAACCACTTTCCCATTTTTTTTGCATTGAATGGAAAGTGGGGCCGCTACGTGTCAATAAGACTCAATTTTTTAAAGGGTAAAAGAAAAAAGTTGTGTCACACTTTCGGCCAAATAAATAGTTCTGAGGGAAATTTTTTCAGTCGGAAAAGTTTCGGCCAAATAGGTTTCGACTGAACCCACGTGGCCTATATGTGGCATACAAGGTTTCGATTGAATATGTTTCAGATGAATTCAAAAAAAAATTCCCTTTCTCGCTTTGAAATTGGCTTATTTTATGTGTGGGGTTTCTATATAAAGGGTTTCATCCAAAGCCCTTTCTATAGAAACCCTTTCTACCGAAATTGTCTATGTGGCATCCTAGTTGGCAACCAACTCAATTTTTTTTTTAATTTTGAAACTTTCAACTTCAACTAAGTATTTCTTCAATCAAAATGATGTTTAAAAAGAAAAAGAAAAATACCCTTTTGTAGAGCTCGGAGTGGTGAATCCGAATATGTAATTTTTTTAATATTTTGATTAGTTTTAATATATTTTATTTTTAAAATAATGCAAGTAGGTTGTTAAATTTTAAAAAGAGGCTAATTAGAAATTTAAAAAAAATAGCTAAACATATTATATTTTTTTTTTTTTAAATATGGTGCACTAGAGGAGAGAGTCCTCTTCAAAAGGGTATAATTTATTTTTTGAAAATGATTAAAAAAATAGACAACAGTTGGCGTCCCATGAAAACTATCAAATTTTGACAAGTTTGACTTTAAAATGTTATTACGAGTCAAAATTTGATTTTTTTCCATGCACTAGATATTAAAGTTACCTATTTGGAGAAAAAAATTCAGGGAAAAATGAAGTTTTTTTCAATTTGTTTCTTGATGTCCCGTGAACGTCACTTTTTTCTAAAATTTTCAGCATTCCAAAATTTGTTCTTAAATTGATAAAAAAAAATAATGAAAATAATTTTTAAAAATCTAAAAAATTAGAAGAATAAACTTCACCAAAAGTTCTACATTTCATTAGTTTACATCATTTTAAAATTCAAAACATAAAGATCACTTTTATGTGGTCAAAGTTCAATTTTTTTTTGCAATTGATTGATTCCTTTATAAAGTGTGACACAGGTTTGTGCTTTTACCCTAAATACTTCTTTTTTCATCACCAGCCCACGCTAGCCCACATCAAAACTATCTGGAATCTTGAATGCAGACCTACTCATTCTATGGGTTGGATCAAGTGGTGGAATGATGTCATCACCCGTACTGTGAGGTTTCTTTGCATCTATGGGTGCCAATTGGCCAATTTTTTGTAGACAGGGTAAAAGCAAGAAGTTGGGTCCATGAAGAGGAAAATTTTCAACCAAAAAAATCATGTAGGAAATGTGTACGTGTTATTAAAAAAGCACGTATGCGTTATACTTCAGGTACCCGAGCCTAAAAAAATGTGTATGCATTATGCTTCTAGTATGCAATAAAAAACGTGTGGGCGTTATAAGTACACGTTATATAACACGTACACATTTTATAACATGTACACGTTTTATAACACACACGTTTTATAACACATACAAGTTATTTATTTAAAAAATAAAATACTTTTTAGAAACACGTACGCGTTTTGTAACGCAAAATGTGTACGCGTTTTAAAACGTGTTTCTAAAAAGTTTTTTTTAAATAATCAAGCAAATAAAGAACGCATATGTGTTTTGTAATGCGTACACATTTTTAAAATTTTGAATACCCAACCACATGATGCATCAGTTTTAAGCTTGGGAAAGACTTGGGAACCCGACCCTTAGCCTTTAACCTGCAATTAAAAAACTAAGGCAAGTTCAAGAGAAATGTCCAACTTTGGCAATACGGCTGATGGACTTTTTTTTAATCAATCTATGAAATTAAAACCCATTAGAAAACACGATGTCTAGTTTCCAAATATATAAAAAAAATTAAGATTGAATTATATTTGTTATTTTTAATTAATTTCTAAACAAACTAGTCCATAAACTTGAAATATCAGACTTTTTTGTTTTCTAATAACTTTTTTTGGTTAATTTTCTTGTAAAACAAATTATATGACATCAATCTTCAGACAATTCTCTACAAAATGAAAAAAAAAAGATTCAAAAAATGTTTAGTTTAGGTCCAATTATGCTGTCTATACATGTTGATTTTAAAAAATGGCAATTACGGCCAATAAAAATTCAATAAAAAAAAATATTCAAAAAAAATTACAAAAAAATATCCTCATCAATCTTCATGTTGTTAGCTATCTTTCCAAAAAGGAATTAGAAAAATGCTTTTATTTTGGTCAAAAAGTGGTGTCCGTACGCGTGCATGGTATGGTAAAAAAAATGACTTTTAAAAAGTGGTTTTATACATCCCTATCAAAATTAAATTTCTATCATCCGGGTATTTGAATAAATTATATATTTGGAAACTATATTGAAAATGCTAAATTTCATATTACTAAATTGTTTTAAGATTCATTATGTAAGTGCCTCAAATTTTCAGTCTAAGTATGACAAATTCTAAAAAGCAACAAAAACACTTCCACTTTTTGAGCTTTTTGTGGACCCAACTTCTTGCATTAGCCCGACGATCTTATGAAGCAACCACTTCAGATCTTTACAAAGCCACTAAGGCTTTAGCGGCTAGCCCCTTTTCCTCCACCTTGCAATCCAGGGTTGTAGAGCTAAGACACCAAAATCAAGTGGTTGATTTTTATATTACCAGAGGTGCATAAATCAAAGCCAGACTTCATTGGTTTAAAATTGGGGGCCATGCCTCGAAAGAATTTTTTCTAGCTCTTCGTGCCAAGCACTCATCGCTTGTAATCAAGCAGATTAGAGACGTCAACCATGTGCTCACTGAGTTTCCTAGCATTCTCCATGCATTTTTTAGGCACTATGTGTAAGTCTTTGATGCCCAAGAATACACACCAAAGGGTACCAATGTGCTCCAAGATTGCCTAGTTGTTGTGCCAAAAAGGATTTCTACTACCCAAAAAGCCTTTTGTGAGTAATTACTCATGATTGAAGACCTCAAGGAAGCAGTGAGCACTATGGCTAATGATAAAGCTTCGAGAATTAATGGATTCTCGTACGAGTTTTACAAATCCTTTTTGAATTGTGTGGGAGAAGATCTACATAAAATTTATTTAGAAGCTTTTCATTCTAGAAACCTAAAATCCATACCTAAAAATTGATGATCCTAGGGATATTTGCAACTAGAAGCCCATTACGCTCCTCAATGTTTCTTACAAAATATTTGCTAAATCCCTTGCTTTAAAGATCCACCACCTTCTTCCTCAAATTTTTTGCCCTAAGAAAATTGGTTTCATTAAGTCCATATTTATTCTTGATAACATAATTGTTGTTTGGGATTTGGTATGCAGTGGGTTAGACGCTCTAATCAAAAAGAATTTTTTTTGAAGATTGATTTTTCTAAGGTTTATGACCGCATTAAGTGGCCCTTCATTATGGTTGTGCTTTCTACTTTGGGCTTTGGTTCTAATTTCATACAGTTTGTGAAAATAATTTTTTTTTATGCTTCTAGTTGCATCGCCGTTAATGGCTATCAATCTCAATCCTTTGGTTTGTTTCGTTCAATTCGCTAGGCATGTCTGCTTGCTCCTTTATATGTTCTTGTTGCTAAAGGTTTTGGCTATCTTGTCTCTCGCGGGTTGGTCCAGGGAATTTCTTTACCCAATTCATCGGCCCATCTTGTTAATGGCCACTTTGTTGATGATTCCTTCCTTACTCTGTTAGAAGAAAAGGATAATTTCAAAGTTTCCCTTGATTGTCTTGAGACCTTGTGCTTTAAATCCAGTGGCATAAGACTCAATGCTACCATCAGTCCTTTCTTCCCAATCCTCTCTAGATTCAATAGTATGGCTAGAAGTGGATTGCTCAAGGGGAAATATTTAGATTTCTTAGCATCCCTTTCGCTTTTTAGGCTTCCTCTGCTAATTTATAGCAAGTGGTTCTTTCTTGGATCGAGCAGAAATTGGCTTTCTAGATCACCAAGCCGCTCTCTTTGGCTGGTAAATTCCAGGTGTGCTCTAAAATTATGGGAGTGACTCATGCATGTATTATTCTTCATGTTGGGCCCCTTCCAAGGCCTCTTATGTGAAGCTAGAGAGGTTTCTCAGAGATTTTCTTTGGGCCCCTTTTGAGTCTCATAGAGACTTTCACCGCATTTCCTGGGAGTTCTATTGTCTCCCCAAAGATTATGGTGGGCTTGGCCTTCTTTCCACTCAAAAGCAAGGGATTGTTCTATGTGTCAAATTGATCATTCATGCCATCATTGGTAATGAGGCTTGGAAAATTCTTCTCATATATTGCATTTTGGTGGGATATCTCACTCACAGACCTTCCTAGAAAGGCATTGGATTTCACACCCTTCTCATTATGAAAGAGCCTCTTTAGATCTTATGGGAACTTTTGTTGCCAAAAGCATCTAGCGTGCTTGGGAAGCTATCAAGCCTTGTCTCCAGTGAAGTGGCTTTGGATTCAAAGATGGGATTTCTTTTGTCTCCTTTTCTTTCCAATTTGGGTCAGTCTTTGGCCAAGTAACCCTGGCTTAAGGCTCTCAAATTCCACAAAAAGGGTATCCAATCTCCTCAAGAATTGTTTTCTAGACCCATGATGAAATTTATGACATGGGGAGCTTTCAAAACCAAGTTTGGCTTACAGAATCATGACCAAAAACCTTTTGAAGGTCTGATTAGTGCCATTTCACTTGATATGCTTCACAAAGTTGGTATTTGTTCCACCAAGATAATGGAAATATTGGAAGTGGGTTCTTGACACCCCATTCAGAAACTACAAGCCTCAACTTGGTTATCAGTGGATTTCGCCTCATTATCTGATGATTAATAGCTTGAACCAATGGTGGCATCTTCATTCCCTAGTGTTTGTTTGGCATCAAAGGTTTTCTTCTATGTGGTCTACCATTATTGAGCCCAAGCTTGCCCGCTTCACTTGGTGTATTCTTTTCCAAGGCTTACCAGTGAGGTCTCAACTTCCCCATCTAGGGGTTCAGGACCCTTGTTGTCCTTTTTGTGGGCAATCTGATTCTTTTAAGCACCTCTTTGGGTTCTACTCTAGAACTTAGCAATTGTGGAATTGGATTCATGATTTTTTTTTGCCCTTCTAGCCGAAGCCTTTCTCTTGGAATATGGTGTTGCTGGGAGACTCTCCTCAGATCCCTAAGAAGTATACCCAGATTTGACAGACTTTCAGGGTGGAAATTCTCTTCAGTATTTGGAAAGATAGAAATTCCTACATTTTTTTCTCATAGCCAGATTGATAAACATGTTTCACTTTATTCTAAAGCCATTATATGTTCTAATGTGCTATTGCAAATTCAAGTGCAAGCTAAAAAATTTATCCTTGAGGTGGATCACCTTCAAGAGATCTTGAACCACTGGGGGAATTCCCCTTGCATCGTTGCTCATGTGCCTCCCTCTCCCACTTCCTCCTAGGGTCATTTGCTTTTGTGTGATCGGCAACGGAGATTGGTTCTACCAAGGATTTCCAAGCATGCCCATGTTCCTAGGCTCCTCTTCATAGTGGCTCACATCCTCGCAGGTGTTTTCCCTCTCCTCCTCCTCAGGCTAACCTAGGGTGGCCTTCTAGAGGAGTGTCTAGAGGTGACGATGATGCTCCTGGGTGGCCTTTTGGCGAAGCTTTTGACGGTATTTCTAGTTGACCAATTGATTCTACTAAATGGCTCACGCTGTTGGATTTGGTGATTTCTCCTCAGCGAGAAGATAAATACAAGGATGATGATGGTTGGGATCCTTCTGATGTCACTCTAGACCCTGTTGTTGTATGGGGTACAAGTTCGATGACAAGGATCTACCTCCCTCTGTTGGCACTGCCATGGCCGCCTAGCATCTTTTTATGTTATTTTTATAATGTTTCGTGCTTTCTAGGCATGACCCATGTGACTTTATGTTTTTTTGGCTCTTTCCATGTGACTCTCAGGGTGTACCTTTCTACCACCCAATTTTTTTTTATGAATATGTGTAATTTTATCTTTTATTAATATAGATATAGACACCTATTCATAAAAAAACTAGCATATCTATTGAATACATATCTCTATTTTATATATATATATATAAGGGGTAAAAAAATTATTAATAATCAAAGAACAACATTACAAAGCATCAACAGGCCAACACTCAAGAACCACCAGAACCAAACAAGAAACAAGAAACCACATCACTCAACATTACTAGCATTTCCATTTTCAGTAAGAATCCCCTCCAAGTCTTGGCGGAGCTCCACAGAAACCTGTCCCAACACATCAACATTCCAACCCTCTATATGCTCAAAATACCAATGAGCCAAACAATCAATAGCTCTGTTTCACTCCCTCGAAATGTGGAAGAAGGACACCATCTCCATCAAAGAACTAATCTACAAAATATGCTGAACCAACCTAGTCAACTGCCAGTGAACACCAAACAACTGTCGATCCTTTAGCAAATTTATCATGACTTGCGAATCAGATTCACAGATAACCTTACGCCATCCCAAAGCAAATTCCCACTCAAAAGCGTATAAGATTGCCAAACCTTCCATAAGATTAATGGGTTGCACCCCCTCATGAACAGAAAAGAAGAAGACCGTTGATCCCAAAAAGTATCTGCCAATCCCCCCAACCCCAACAGGCCTAGGATTACCTCGAGAAGAACCATCTGTGTTGATCTTCAAAATGCCAGCTAGGGGGGCATCCATCTACCTATCCTAAGAACCCTCTGCCGCTGGCGCTGACCTTTCCTGAGGCTAGCGGATGCCAATGACAATCCTTGAATCCCCAATCTATCCACCACCTCAGCATCCCCTTTCTCCAAGGGAAACCCAACATCACATTTGGTAGCCACCGTTTCCTGAATCATACCCAGAATTTTTTGCCAGACTTGCTGCACAACCATCTTCTCACCACGGAAAATCTTACAATTTCTCTCTAACCAAATCTACCATAGGATGAAAGTAGGCCCCACAAACCACACATCCTAGAGAAAAGAGGCCACCGAAGGAGGCCTACCCAAACTACTCCAAAATTCAATCAAAGAAAAGGCATGAACACAGGAACTGTTCCACACTCCCCACCAAAAATTCCACAGTTGCGAAGAAAAGGAACAACGAAAGAACAAATGACCTGACTCCTCCTCCCCTCCCCCACAAAGAACACAAACAGAGGGACCCTGGAAACCCCGCTTTCGAATGTTGTCCCACGTCAAACATCTATTCCAAGCAAAGGTCCAAACGAAATAGTTACACTTTGGCCAAGAAAACTTATTCCACACTCTCCTCCACCAGGGTACCTACACCCCCTCCAACATACGAGATAACAACACCTAATACCTAGAAGCAACATAATAGACCCCCTTTGGATTAGGAGACCAAGAGAGGACATCCCCATCTGTGAGGGAACTACAACACCTAGAGGATATTGTGAAGCTTTGTGCATTCTTCATTCAATCCAACATCAAGCCATTCATTAGGACGCTTCCATCTCGCCATCACCAGCTAGTCATTAATAGAGAAGGCAATAAAATCACTCACCCTAGACCAGCCAGCCGCAAGAAACCTCTGGCACCGAGTCAGCAGATTAGGGAACTGAGAAGTAATGGGAGGAAAACCATCCCAAGAATCAGACCAGAAGTGAGCCTTCGACCCCCCTCTGTAAATCTAGAAAAGGCCATCCTTAACAAGCGTTGCACCCTTCTTAAGCGTACTCCAAATCATCGAGCCTCTCCCCTCCAAGGGAAATCAAGGAATATCCTGCCAAGCAACACCAGGAAGTATTTATGAGATAAAATCCTAGCCCAAATCTAATCCTGCTCCACACACCATCTCCAATATAGTTTAGCCGCCAGCGCCTCCCTGGTTAAGGATGACTACCTTAACCCAAGGCCACCAAACTGACACAGGCTACAAATAGTATCCCAATTAACAAGGCTCCACTTCAAAGACAACAAGCTACCAGCCTAAAGAAACTGCCTAGCTAAAGAGTCTAAATCCTTAACAAATCCCATCGGGGCCACCTGAAGCATACATCTGTAGGTGGGAAGAGCCTGCACCACCGACCTAAGCAACTAAACACAACCAGCAAAGGACAACCACCTATGAGTCCAATGATTAACTTTCACCTGAAATTTATCCAAAATATTCTGCCAAGAATCCTTAGGCACCCTACCAACAGAGATAGTCATACCAAGATAGATTGAAGGAAGAACCCCAATTTGAAATCTCAAGATATGGGAAATCCTCCACTGAATGGGCTATGGGGTGTTAAAGAAGAAGATGGAGGACTTGTCTTCATTAATCTGTTGACCTAAAGTAGCAAGATACACATCCAACACCTTGTGCAAAATGGAAGCTTCCCTAACAATAGCCATGCCCATTAGAGTCGTGTCATCCACAAACTGTAAATGAGACTGCGGAGGCAAATCGCCTCCCCACTGCCACCCCTAAATAAGACCCAAATCAACATTCCTTCTTATCAAACACCCCAAACCCTCCACAAGAAGAATAAACAAATACAGAGAAAGGGGATCTCCTTGCCGCAAACCATGAGAAGCTCCAAAAAGCTTTGAATTCTCACCATTAGTTAACACAGAGAAGGAAATCGAGGTAACACAACTCATAACCCACTGAATCCATTCATTTCCAAAACCAAAAGCTCCAAGCATCCACTAGAGGAAAGACCACCGAACTTGGTCATAAGCCTTAGCCATATCCAACTTGATGAACATCACCTTATCTTTGGAACTAGCCATCAAGTGAATGGTTTCTGATGCAATAACAACCCCATCCAAAATTTGCCTACCTTCCACAAAACCACTATGTTCCTCTGAGATCAACATTCTCAACCACTTTTTTAATCTCTCGACAATCAATTTGGAAATAATTTTGTAAATCAAATTGCACAGGGAAATAGGCCAAAATTGACTTAACCTATCTGCCCCATCACATTTAGGTATGAGAGCAAGAAAAGTAAAATTCAAAGCCTGTAACATCTGCTTGTTCTTTTGAGACTCCTGAACAACAGCCAATAAGTCCAACTTAATAATATCCCAGAATTCTTGAGAGAATTCAATTAGGAATCCATCAGGGCCAGGAGCCTTCCCTTTCTTCATCTAGAACATAGTCTCCTCCAACTCTTCCAAAGAAATGTCACCCATGAGATGCTCATTCATTTCCCTTATGACCAAAGAAGGAATACAGGAAAGAAATTGAACCTCCTCAACAAAACCACCATGCCCATCCTCCCTAAATAAAGATTCAAAATACTGCACAACTTCATTCGAGATTTCCTGAGAAGAAGAGAGTTGCTCACCTCTTTCATTAACCAGAACTGAAATAGAATTACCCTGCCTCCTGGATTTCACCGAGTTAAAGAAGAAAGCAGTATTTTTATCTCCTTCCTGAAGCCACTCAATTCTGGCCTTTTGTTTCCAAAATAATTCCTATCTCAACTCACACTCCTCCAACATCTTTAGAGCCCTAGCCTCATCCTAGAGCAAGTCAACCATCACTCCCTCTTCCCTGATCACCCTTGTGATACCATCCAATTCAACTTGAGCATGAGCCTTATCATGGAAAATGTTTCCAAAGCACTATCTATTCCAACATTTGAGCTGATATTTGGTAAATTGAAGCAATTTAGCAAAAGTATACATTGTCGTACCAAATGTTGGTCTGCCAACCTTCCACCAATCAGCCACATGGACATGTAAAGATGGATCTTGCAACCACATGAGCTGAAACTTGAAGGAAGAAGATCGAGGTACACGAGTAGAAGAAATGGCAAGCTTGATAGGCCAATGATCTGAGCCCCTCGAATCCAATATTTTAGAGCAAGAGGACCACAAGCCACCAATCCAATAGCAAGAAACCAAGAAGCGGTCCAACCTTTCTATAATAAAATTATCCCCCATTCTCTGATTGTTCCAAGTAAACCAGCCATTACTGGGCTTGATGTCAACCAAATTCAAAGTAGAGATGTTGTCTTGAAGAAGTAGCACAAAGGGATCCAACCTTGCATTACCTCCCTGCTTCTCAGCCAACTCAGCAATGGCATTGAAGTCACCAGCCATAATCCATGGATGACGAGGAACCATGCTACGCACATACCTAATATGGGACCATAGCAACTACTTGCCAAGAAGATCAATAGGCGCATAAATATTAGAGAAAAGAACATAATCTCCCATTTCAAACCAAGAAGCCACCATAGAAATGGAAGACTTAAAGGACATCCACCAAAGAGGGCGAACCTTCCAAGGGTTCCACAAATAGGCCACACCCCCAACTGTACCAAGGGCACCAATGCACTGGCACTCACCACTCCCCCATAACTTGGGCATCATACCTACCATACCCTCAATCAATAACTTAGTCTCCTATAGGAAAAGAACATTAGGGGCATTACTTATAATCAAATCGCGAACAATTTTTTGTTGAGGGCCACTGTTCAAGCCCCTCACATTCCATGATAAAACAATCATTTCAGGGGATTCAAGAAATGAGAATCTAGAGTCTTGACCAACCCTGACTCCACCAAGTTTTCCCCTATTAGCTTAATCTTTTCCAAATCCTTCTTATGACCAAGCTTGGAAGATTTCTCTCCCACCCCTTTTTTTGAGTCCTTTTGATGAAGACCCAAAGGAGATGGAGACTTGACACCCCTCCCAATATCAATACCAGCATTTGAAACCGAAGGAGACCCATCCCCACCATCCTTCTTCAACTCAGCTATAGGAACTGACTCCACTAGAACACTCATGTGAAGATCTGTGACCACCTGAGAAACACCAACATCCTGTGCATCCTGAGTAGCCTCAGAGAGGAGACCCGTCTGGCATGTACTCAGAGTTCCCTAATCAAGGTTTACCAAACTTGGATTCACTTCCTTCTGGCTAAGATCATCTAACACCTCAAATCTGTTAAAAGTATCCTCAACTTGTCTCTCCTTCAAGGTCCTCTTTTGACCCCTATTCCTGTTGCGATCCCTAACAGGGACGAAACCATCTGCAACAACCCCATTTCCATGGATAGGATCCTTCCCCCTATTAGCCATAGGCAGGTTGCATGGAGGTTGAGAAGATGGGGGCTCCACAGGCCTAGCCTTTGGACAACATCGCAACAAGTGACCATATTCATGACAAAGATGACATCGGAATGGAAGAGTCTCATAATCCAAATGTTGCACCCAAGAGTAAGAGCCTACACACATATCTACAAAATCTGGTAAGGGTTCACCCAAATCAATTTGAACACAGATACGGGCATAAGTCATTACCTTTCTATCCAGAGTTTGTTGCGAGGAGTTGACTGGTTTTCCAAGCAAAGATGCTATCAACTGCAGAACATCATCATGACAACATTCCACCGGAAGTTGAGGAAGCCTGACCCAAACCAAAACATGATTCAGAAGCTCCTCCGAAGGGTTGAAACCAACATGCCAGGGTTTGATAAACAACCCCACTTGGTTATGAAAATAGGGACCACCCTCAAAGACCCTATTTCGATCAACCATGCAATCAAAAGTGACCATGAAGTAATTGTTAGCCAACAACATAATGTCCATTTCACCCTCTGGCGACCAGGTCCGTCGGGCCCAACACACCAAAAATTGAGGAGAAACCCCCATCCCCAAAAATTTGCAATATAAGGAATGCCTAGAATAATATTCAATATCTTCAGCTATCATCTCAGGCGGAATGACCAGCTTGGGTCTCTCTTTACACCATTCAAGACATCAATTAACTTTGGTGATGCGAGATCCCCCCGACATGCGAACACCGCCATCTACCGAATCCTAAAGGAAAAGGCTATTGTCAATAACTTTTGTTGCATGCAATGGCGACTTTGAGCCAATCACAGGACGAAAGTCCATGCTTGAAGGGCCTTGCAAAGTCTCCCCCAAAGACATTGAGGCAATAGAGCCAAAGACGATCAAGAAAGGTTGGACACCAACCCTTCCACCAAACACACCACCTCTCTCCACACACTGCCCACACCACCCTACCATGCAAAATCAAAAGAAACATTGACCCCTTTCCCTCCACACACCCCAAAAATGTCGATCCCCCTGCATCCAAACCCAAGCATGCACGGGCATGCACCACCACCGAAGCCCCAAGAGCGAGCACACAACACAGCGCACCAAGGATTCCCCGGGCACACAAAAAATGTAGCCAAGCAAGAAACCTGGCCACATACACCAAGCGACACACAAAAACCAGAAAAGGAAGCGCCCCCCCCAAAACAACCAACAAACCCCACCCCTGTCATGCAGGAACATAAACAAACTGCTCACGAGCTAGGGCTTGGATGCCCTAGCTCGGTTCTTGGAATTGCGGACATGCGCGCCATCAACTTTTTTCCAATACATATCTCTATTATTTTAGATAGATTTTTATATTAAAAAAACTCTAAAACTAGTAATATTAGTCAAAATTTTACTTTTTTAATCAATTTGTCATATATAATGGAATAGGTGCAAATTGGAGATATTTTAAATAGAATCTTTATAAAAACCTATAAGAAAATTTAAATCTAGTACTTTTTGGCAAATCAATTTTGCTTGATTAGTATTAATAAATTCTTTAAAGTAAATAACAAACCATTATTTTTTTGTATTAAATTTAAATATTTATAATTTTTACAAAATTATTTATCATCAATATCATTGATATAAAATTTTAGGTGTTATGGATGGACTTTCTAGTAATGATAAATTTTTTAGATATTTTTTAATTTATTTATACTTAAAAAATAAATGTGTATTTCAAATAGTTTTTTCATTTTTGATAATGTTATAAATAAAGTGATAAATACATCTAGAAAATTCATTAATAATAATACTAGCAATCACACCTTGGTGTGCAATGGGTGCATCAAAAACGTGGAAGGTCAATTAAGCAAAAAAATAGTTTATTTTTTGCATGCATTTGCATAGAATGTGAGATCAATTGGTAGGCCATTTAAAAAATGATTTTGTTTGTGCAACAAAGGTCTCAACAAAGAAGTGATAGCTTCAAATCAATTATGCATCCACTTACAGGGATCTAGACATCACTTAAACATAACCTTTGAATTGAATAGATAATCAAGCTATATTACCAAGAGAGCCATGTTATGTTTGCGATAGGGAGAGAGAGAGAGAGGGAGGTATAGGGATAGAAATAGGGAGAGATAGAGATGGGAAGAGCATGCAAGAGAGAGGGGGTAAGGAGATAGAGATAGAGAGGAATATAAAGATAGAGATGGATATGGATATGGATATGGAGGAGAGGGGTATGGAGAGAAGGAGAGGAAGAGATAAAGAGAGAGGAGAGAGGGATAGGTAGAGATGGAAGAGATACATATATAGATATGGAGAGAGAGGGAGAGATAGAAAGACAAAGATAGAAATAAGAAGTGATATATAGAGAGAAGTAGAGAGAGGGAGAGATATAGGGGTAGGGAGAGATTGATAAATAATGAGATAGGTATATAGAGAGACATAAAAGAAGAAATGTGGAGAGATGGAGATACAAAGGCAAAGATGTATAGATTATAGAGGTCTAGGATGATGGAAATGGAGAGAGAGGGGGAGAGAAATGGATGGATAGAGAGGAAGATAGAGGAAGGAGACAAATAAAAGGCGAGATAGAGATAGGTAGAGAGAGATAAGGAGATAAACAGAGAGATAGATAGATATAGAGGGAGAGGGGGAGAGAGAGTGATAGAGACACGTAGATGGTGAGATAGAGTGATAGAGAGAGATATAAGGAGATATAGAGAGAGGGGGAGAGAGAAATAGAGATAGAAAAATAGAGAGAAGTAGAGGTAGAAAAATAATGACAGAGAGGGAGAGAAAGATATATGGGAAGAGAAAGATAGAGATAGAGATATATGGGATGAGAAATGGAAGAGGTAGATGATGAGTCCAATTTATGGTTCAATTTTGATAGATTTTGCTATCCATTTGTTGTAGTTGTCATAGACCTTAACACTTGGATGTTGGAATTTTCATGATATTTCCTCAAAACTATAGACATTGGGCATAAGCTTATTTTTGTAACATTTAAATGACATTGACATGCTATATGAACTATCTATATTAATTTTACATGTAGATTAATGAATGTTACTTTAAGATAGTTATAGATATGCAATTGTTGTGCGTACTAATGTTGTTGTGCAGATATAATTAAAACCTACAAAATTGAGGAAGATTCTGCCACCTGGTCGTTTGCCATTAAGGTCAACAACGTGATCATTCAAAAGGTCAATGGAGGGAAGACTCTCAATGGAGGGAGATTCCTAGTTCAAATCGAAGATTGTAACTACCTTGTAAATTTTCATAATAGTTTTTTGAGTGAATATAGGAGCTATTGTTATGTTAGATTTGTGTTAAGGCAAACCGGCTTGACTAGATTCCATGCATGCACAACCTCCTTTCCACTTTTTATGCTTTCCCTAAAGTGGCATCCTCCTAATCTGTTGGAGTTGACCACCTTGCTAGGTAGTTAGTTAGTAGTTTTTCCTCCTATAATTAAGGCACGAATGCTCCTTCTCAGAATGTTGATTAATCTGATGTTGTACTTGCATTCTTAGTTTTTTAGTAATACAGTTATGCTGCTCTATTGTACTCATGCTTTCTAATGAATAAAATGAAGTTATAAGCTCGTTACATCTAAGTTTACATTTCTATTAAGGAATACTCATCCAAGGGGGGCCACTTGGTGAGCATTCCATCCTTTAGTTTAGTTATTACTTTTTGTTCAACAATTAGTTAAGAATCTAGCAACGGTTTGTTCCTACAGCCACTAGAATTCCATTATGTGACTGTTCTTGCAACCAAAGCAGATATAGTAGTTTCCTGTTTGTTTTCTCTAATTTTCATTTATGTCATGTGCACTTCAGCTTAGTATAGTTGTTGGTTGATGTTCATCACTTTTATCACTTCTTTCCAAGAAATTTCCTTTCAGCATTATGCCTTTCTTAGTTGTAGAATGAAGATGGATACTATGGATTCCTAGTGCACATACTATGCTAACCCATTTCAAATCTATTTCCTTGGGTTGACAAGTTAAATGCACCTTCATGATGATTGAGATAGTTATTCATATTAGATGTCCAATCTCTGAATCATAGCTTTAAGGGCTTAGTTGTTAAATCATTGTAGTAGGCCAACATTTTTGGCATCGTTGCTGGGGATGGTGTCAAAGTAGGGAGTTCTTTGGATTCATTGGTAGTTTATTTCCTATTGTAGTATTTATGCAAGTTTTTTCCTAGTATACCCCTCATTTAGGAAAGTAATGATCCAGTGTTCTTTTGCCAATTCTTTGTGTGAGATGGCTGATATTGAGTTGATACTATATGCATAGAGGAAGGAGGAGAGATGCTCATGGGAGATTCCTTCCTAATAACCTTGATCCATTCCAGCTAGTTGAGCATCAGAATCTACCAAGAGATGAAGAAGAAGAAGAAGCACACCCTTTTGCTGATGCATTTCCCAATCTAACCAGTTTTGACACTTCCTTTGAAGATCAAAATCAGATTGAGAACCCATTTGCTTTGGAACTCCATCAAGCAGGCATGGGTGATGCAAATAGAAACAAACCTAACCAACCAACTTTTCCTTTCACCATTGCACATCAAAATGAAGTTGACAACCTCAAAAATATCCCCGCTTCAATCCTTCCTAAGTTCTATGGACTTGTCACTGAAGACCCTGATACTTTCTTGTTTTAGTTTGATATCCTCTTCAAGAGCTTTGACTATACCACTAATGCTCATAGGCTTAAGTTGTTCCCTGCCACCTTGAACGAGGTTGCATTAAGATGGTTTATGAGCCTAGGAAGAAATACTATGGAGACTTGGGATGACATGAAGACAAATTTCCTTGAGAAGTACAAGGAGTATTGTAGGGGTAGTGACATGAGAGGAGATGACATCTTTAGGATGCAGCAAAAGGAAGATGAGAGTCTAGAGGATTATATTTTAAGATTTTTTTTTGATTACATAAATCTCCACACTATACACTCAATGAAGAATCACAAAATTTTCTCTTCCTAAGAGGAATTAATGATAGTTGCACTGATGCCTTACACCTAATGGGAGCAGGAGATATCACTCAACTCCCTTGGGAGGATATCAAGAAGATATGTTAGAACTATTCTAGGGCAGCTTCAAAGAAAGGGAGAGCTTACCAATCCCCTATGGGTAAGTCATCTACCAATGGAGTTTTAAGAATGGAGATTACTCACTTACTGGAAGACTTCAAGCAAGACATCATAAACAATCTAGCTACTCACCTGGATACACTTCAAGCAAAGAAGAAACAAGAGGAGGTAGAGGCAATGTTGGCAGAATATTGCCCTCATTGCAAACAAAAGAAGAAGGACTGCAGATGCAAAATGGCAGCTAATATTGACAGTAAGCAGATCCCACCTGAGTTCAATCCAATCCAAGGTGATGATGATCAAGTTTATTACATTGCACAAAGGAGACCACGGGCTCCAAGACAAGGTATGCCACCAGATCCATTATCCTTTGCTGGATCTTATTTTAATTCTTATTCATTAGGTAACCAATGGCATCCCCCATATCCATCCAACTATGGAGGATATCCACCATAGCCTTGGAATAACCTTCCAAATACCTAACCCAATCACTAAAAATCTGCACCCTAGTGGCAACAACCTCAGGCGAATTAGCAACAGTTTCAAGGAAATTGGTAGCCACCTCCAGGAAACTGGCAACAAACATCTCAATGGAGGGGAGGACAACAATGGCCAAACCAAACAACCAGTTACATGCACCTCAGCCCCAACAACATACTATAATGCCTTCTCCTGCTAGTTCAAGTTCAAACACACATAGACCTACTCAGCTACTAGCTCAACCCACACTTAACCCAAATAACAAACCACAACAACATTAGCCAATATACTATGTTGATCCAAATCAATTTCCTGCATATGTTGTGAGTGTAAGTGACATCCACTTGCGTCAGGAACTACTCTTCTAGCTCCTTCCATACCCATTATTACTAAGCTTCCTATGGAAGAGGAGGAGCATTTGAATGTCCCCATTCAGCTAAGTGCACCTAAAAACCCTGAACCAGTCCCAGTCCAGCATACTAAACAAGAACCACCATTTCCTCAGAGATTGGAAGTTGCTAAACAAAAGGAAGAGAAGGAGGAAACAACCTTTGACATCCTAGATCAGTTGAAGCATATATTTGTGAAGATACCTCTATTCCAAGCCATAAAAGATGTTCCCACATATGGCAAAGCAATTAAGGAATCATGCCTCAAGAAGCTAGGTAGGAAAAATAAAGACCCCACTACGATTCATGTGGTGGGACAACTAGATGACATCATGCTTGGGAAAGTGACTGTTCCCAAATACAATGACCCAGGTAGTCATGTGGTATGAGTTTTTATAAATGGGATCCAAATAAATAATGCCCTGATTGATCTGGGAGCAACAATAAATGTGATGACTAAGGACATCCTACAACAACTAAATGTTGCAAGCATGAGACCTACTCCCATTGTCTTGCAGCTTGCTAATAGTTCCATTGTTAAACCTGATGGTATAGTAGAAGATCTTGTGGTAATTCTAAACTCTTGGGAGTACCCAACAAATTTCATGATTCTTTCTCCCAAAGCTACACTAGGCGGGTATCCCATCATTCTAGGGAGGCCATGGTTAGCAACAACAGATGCCTATATTGGATGTTGGACAAGAGACATGACCATTTCCAATGGAAAGAGCACCAAAAAGCTTGTTCTCTACCCTCCTGCTCAGCCATCCCATGATATGGATAATTCCATATGGCCACATGTTGGTGAAGAGGTCGAGGAAGTCAATTCTATGGCACAGCTTATGATGTTAGGTAGAAGTTCTTTCATGCAACTTCAAGAAGAAGATGAAGTATTGTCTAACATAATTCAAAACCATTGTGAGGTGTAGGAAACATCATCGTCCCATGCATCTGATTTTGTTGGTCCAGTGAAGACGCTTCTGCCCACTCTTCCTACAGTTGAACTTCTTGCAGCAACAAGTATGTCTCATACATTTTTTCCACATGACCTAAAGGTACCAAGCATTAGTGAAGCATCTATGATAGAGTTAACTACACAAGTGCAAGTGTTAGAAGGGAAATATCTAAATATTAACAACAAATTGAGTGAAGAACAATAGTTGTCATTGATAAACTTACTGAGGACCCACTAGCATGCATTTGCATGGTACTATCATGATATGAAGGGATTGGATCCTAAGCTCTGCACTCATAGGATATACATCAGAGATGATTGTACATTAGTGAGGCAACCACAAAGAAGAATTAACCCTGCATTGAGAGAAATTGTAAAAGGGTAACTACAAAAATTGCTAGATGCGGGATTTATCTACCCCATTTTAGATAGCTAGTGGGTGTCTCCATTGGTGATTGTTCCCAAAAAGGGAGGGAAGTGGAAAGTTTGTGTTGATTACAAGGAACTCAATGCTACCACCAAAAAGGACCATTTTCCCCTTCCTTTCATAGATCAAGTAATGGATTCACTTGCAGGAAAGTAGTACTTTTCTTTTCTAGATGGATTTAGTGGGTATAACTAGATACAAATTGCACTTGAACACCACAAGAAGACCACCTTTACCTATCCATGGGAGACTTGTGCCTACTCAGTAATTCCATTTGGCTTATGCAATGCACCTACAACTTTTCAAAGGGTAGTCATTAGCATATATTCAGATATCTCACATGATTGCATGGAGATTTATATGGATGATTTTACTATCTACAGTGTTGATTTTAATGAAGCATTGGAAAATATCAGGAGAGCCTTACAGAGATGTGAAGACCATAATCTATATTTAAACAGTGAAAAGTGCTTCATGATGATGCAGGAAAGTGTAGTCCTTGGCCACTACATCTCTCACCAAGGAATTCAAGTAGATCCTGCCAAGATTGAGGTGATCACCAAACTGCCTATACCTGCAAAACAAAAATATGTTAGGAGTTTCTTGGGGCATGCAAGTTGCTATAGGCATTTCATCAAATATTTTAGCAAAATGGCAGCACCATTGTACACTCTCCTAACTAAAGATGTTGAATTCCAATGGACAAAAGACTGTGACAAGGTATTCTTTGACTTGAAAGCAACTTTAACTCATGCTCATGTACTCAAAGGTCCTAATTGGGAGCTCCCTTTTTACATTCATACAGATGCATCAAACTATGTTATAGGAGCAGTCTTAGGACAAAAAGGAGGAGCTATTGAGAATGCTATTTATTTTGTTAGCAAAAACTTGTAAGGAGTTGAATTTAATTATACAATGACAAAAAAGGAAATGATGGCAATAGTCTATGCCCTTAATAAATTCAGGCACTATATAACAGACTATCATATCTTTGTGCACACAGACCATGCAACCATTAGGTACCTCATGAATAAGCCCCTGATCTCAGGAAGGCTAGCAAGATGGTTGTTGTTGATGCAGGAGTTTGACATAACCATTGTTGATAAATCAGGGAAGGCCAATGTTGTTGCAAACTTTCTTTCAAGGATGACTACATTAGAGGACAATCAAGTCATTGATGACTCTTTCCCTGATGAACACTTATTTTCCATCAGTGTGCATACTCCCTAGTATGCTGACATAGCTAATTATCTGGTCATAGGGAGAGTTCCTCTTCACTTCTCTCCAAAAGAGAGAAGGGTGCTTATTGAGAAAACTTTTCCTTTCTCATGGATTGTAGGATGTTTGTTCTACACTGGACCAGACCATGTCATGAGGAGATGTGTGAGGGAAGATGAGACATATGATATATGGCATGCATGTCACAATGAACCCTATGGAGGGAATTTTGCAGCCAAGAGGACAAAAATGAAGATTTTGAACATAGGATATTACTGGCCCACACTCCATAAGGATGTAGGAAAATATACAAGAAAGTGTGATAGATGTTAGAGGATGGGCCGACCAACCAAATCTGATGAGATGTCCCTTTACCCCCAAGTAGTAATCACTCCATTTGATAAATGGGGATTGGATTTTGTAGGACCCATTGATCCTCCATCAAATGGTAAATCCTATATCCTGGTCTGCACTGATTATCTAACCAAGTGGGTAGAAGTTAAAGCCATGAAGCATGTAAAAGATAATAAGGTTTGCAAAATTTATTTATGAGGAAATTTTCACATGATATGGGGTTCCAAGGGAGATAGTGACTGATCAGGGGGCATAATTTACATCAACCCTTGTCACATCACTAGTTAATGAATATAATGTGAGGCACAGGAAGTCTACTCCTTATCACCCTCAAGCCAATGGCCAAGTTGAGGTGACCAACAAGGAAATTGAATCCATTATGACCAAAACAATGGCTATCCATAGGAAGGATTTGGAAAATAGGTTGTCAGAAGCTATTTGGGCGTATAGGACTACCTGGAAAACAACCACATGCTTCACTCCTTTTGAGTTGTTGTATGGAAAGACAATTATGATTCCCATTGAATTTGAGCATAAGACTCTTAGGACTACACTAGACTTAGGGATGGATATCTTTGAGGCACAAAAGGAAAAAATTATGCAGCTGAATAATTTGGATGAGATGAGAAAGATAGCCTTGCATCATACAAAGGTAGTGCAGAATCATAGAATAAAGTGGCATGACAAATTCATAAAGGAAAAGAAATTCTAGCCAGGTGGCTAGGTGCTCCTTTATGACTCTAGATATCAGGATAATGTTGGTAAGTTGCAAACAAGGTGGTTAGGGCCATATGAGGTTGCTGAAGTCTTTCCTAATGGAGTTGTTCAACTCACTACCATTGACCCTGTGAGATTTAAATTGCTTGTCAATGGTCATTGCCTCAAGTTGTATCACAAGCCAACTTCCAAGGAGGAATTCATGCAACAATTCACTCAGCATGCAACACCCGGACTTCCTGCAGCCGAAGGAGGTGGACCTAGTGTCCCTCCTTCTAGCAAAACAAGGTACGTGAATTGTCATAATAAAGACTTCCACTTGTGTGGGAGTCCACTTCTTCATTCATCCACCCATCCGCCCATCCATTTCCACATCTCTCTCTCTTCCATCACTCTGCCATAACTTCACTTCATTCCACTTCACTTTGCTCCACTTCACTTTCATTAATTGCTCAACTGACTTCTTAAAAGGTGACTAGTACTTTCTCAATATTCTTTGCAACAAATATTCCATGAATTCAAGTACGTGCACATCAATTTGTTACATCTTAATTATCTTTTAGTACATTTAATTAATTACTGTACATTAATGTAGATGTTCTCCATAGCATGTAATTATCCCCTGCCCTATCAAATCGTCATTACCACCTTGCATGTGAGGACACATGCTCAAATTTAGGTTGGGGGAGTGTGTATAATATGTCCATGTGTCAGTCCATGTTGGTCCATGTCAGCAAAATTTAAATTGAGCTAATTTGAATTCTGAGTGATCATGTGACATCTCGCATGTTTGAAATGACATCAACTGCTACCATTTTTCTTGATCGTATCATTCATTTATTACTCCTTATTGCCTTTATTACCTCTATCATAATCCTAAGTCACCAAAAAGGTAAAATTCATATGACATTGGCGTTGGGAATTCAACAGTGTTGCAAGAAGGTGAAATTTGGGATTTCAGACAAAGATTGCAGGAAGGGAAACCTTGCAGAGTGCTTGTTTAATTGCAGATAGCTGAAACAATGGGAGGTGGGTTGATTAGAAATGAACCCATGGTTCATGATGTGGTACTACAGGATGCACCTTCCCAGGATGAGTTCAGAAACTGCAGATGGTTAGATTATTTCCAAAAGCTTAATGGTTATAATGAGGACGTTGTGCTAAAATTTGCGTAGACATTTTCTGAAGGAAAGGCCATGGTAAAAGAGTTGGAGGTAATAGCTATTGAAGAGAGGATTGCATAAGTTATAGGGTTGTCTGCCGATGGTGAACATTACCCTGTTACCAGAGATGCAAGGTCAGCTAGGGCTGAATTTATTGAACCTGGTGACCCACCATTAGATGTGGACAAGCAAGGTGCAAAGAGAACCTCTTTGCCTGACCTATGGAAGCAAGTAGTTGTTTACATTGTGAAGTACCTTACTTGTGAAGGTCGTCAGTCAAACCTACATTTTGTGCACTTCAAACTTATGAATCATATGAGGCATGGGAGAAGAATGAAGGTGCCAAACATGTTATATCATCTCCTTTCAATCATGGTGGTTGAAACTCAAAAAGGTAGGGATAATTTTGTCTCCCACCATTGTCTGATCAAATTATTAGTAGAGAAATCTCTGCATGATGTGTCTGATATGACTTGGGATAAATTTTTAAATATTGATCAATTTAGACCAAAGCATTTGTGGCCTAGGGTTTTTCCTCAACCTCGTAGGGTTTGTAGAGATTGAGCATGGTTGAAGCCACTCCTGGTGCCTCAACTTTTGGTGCAAGCCCTAGTGTAAACCCTCTTATAGCTAAGAAAACTATAGAGATTAGTTCTTCTAAGGTAGAACATTCAAACAAAGGTAGTTCCTCTTCAGACTTTGATGATAATGTCCCTCTTGGAACCCTAATTCGAACTAGGGCACAAAAGAAAGAGGCAGAAATGAGGAAGGGAAAAGCTAAAAAGCAAATGTTAGGAAAAGAACTGCCAAGCTCTAAGAAACGAAAGGCTGACACTGTTCTTCCTCAAGCCAAAGAAAAACATAAAAGCCCTTCTAGAAAATCAACACCAACTGGGCTAGCCGCTGGTGTGTCTCCTAAGAGGAGCCCTAGCCCTCGAGGAACATCACAACAGGACACATAATTCCCAATGGGGCAGGTGAATGTCACTATTGTATTTGACTACAAATTTTGATGAATGTTTGGTGACATATCGACAAAATATTGTCGACTTACCGACACAACACTGATTTAAATTTCGTCATTGGATTTTCATCACTTTAATGACCAATTTTTATACGTCGAAACCACGACCCAACATTGTCAGTTAGCACCACAAAAAATGTTAGCAATGTCTGTCACAAAATTGACGTAACTTCATCCATTTATCGACACAAAAAATCACAAAACATTACAGAACGCCCATTTGAAATCGTCAAAAAAACACCAAATGTTCGTCCATTTTCCGACGAGGTGGAGCAAACTATCTTTGTCATTACAATGAAAATTATGTCATGTACAACAACCTCGTCGCAAATTTTTGTGGTTCCTCGGGCTATGTTCATCGAAATGGCGACGAAACCCTGTAGTTTTTTAAAAAATATATTTGTTCAAACATATTCCCTCAAAGAACTGGAACATTAACAATTATCATTTGATAGTGTATTAGGAGTTTGAAAGGTAACAACCATATAGCCTTTGATGGCATACACTCTCCATATATGTGTCTCATTAAATCCTTGTTGTGCCCTTAGCACACACGCCCCTTTCGGAACGGGGACCCTCTTTTCTTTCGCCTTGTTGGGTCATTTTTGTTGCAGCCTCATTTTGTGTGCCTCCCTTTTTGATGTCTCAGATGGTCAATATTGCTTTAAAGTCCCACCATAAATTGACCATGACCTCCCCTTTTAATTTTGTTGTGTTCTAGCGCCTCGCGGAGTCCCTCTGGCAGTTTGACCCTGCCAATGGCCTCGGGCCCTTCCAGGCCCGGCCGTTCGGGATTCCCTCACTGGGTTTCCTCGTTGAACCTATCGTTCCTGGTGATGTCCGTTTCGCGTCCTTCTAGACCTCGGGGTCCGAACCCCCTTTTGCCGTCTGTTTGAAACTTGTGGAAATATTCAAAACGACGTCCTGTCCTCCGGACCCCGAACCCCGGAGTTCCGCTTCCGGGGTTCCGACCATGCTTCACCGTCACTTGACGGCGAACCATTGGCGGCGTCTCGCCACCGTATTTGCCGACCGAAGTATGCGGGAGACCCTGACTGCCGTCGGGTACTCTGGGCCCAACCATCCGGAATTCCAAGTCCGAAATTTCGTGATGGTTCCGCCATCCCTGATGGCGGATCTTTGGCGGAACTCTGCCATCCAGGCCCCAGATCGCTCTTTGCCGCCGCCGTCCCGACCGACCCGAAATATTCACAGTGGCCGTCATCCTGCATCTCCCCGGCCTTCGGGCCCCGGGTCTCCCGCCGCCGTTGCCGATATTCAAAACTCACCAACCTTTTGCGTCATCGTACCTGCATTTAATACGATCATTAATGGCGATTAGGGGTATAAAATACCCACTCTGACCCGTCATTATCATTTGACAGAGTTGCAGAGCGATTGGAGAACCTGCTAGAGGAGCCCACTGTCTTCGACACCGTCACGTTCATCGCCCTCAGCATCATTTCATCGATCGTAGGTGGATCCCACATCTCCCCGCATCGCATGTTCGAGGTAGGTCATTCGTTCGCCCTCCCAAACATTGTTTTCGTAATTTCTAAATATTTAAATGAATAAAAAACGATAAGAAACGATAAGAAGGCATGAAGATAATAAAACACGGCATTACGCACAAAACCCATATGTTGAAAACTTGAGAAACCTCTGGGGTTGTCATCGTCACCAATCTGGAACCTTACCTCACCGCGACCATTCTTCTCGCAGAGAAATCATCCTCTTCGGCCCCGGGACTTGCCTTTGTCGTCCGTGATAAAACATTGAATCTTGCTGACCGACGGCAATTTGATCCCTCAGGCCCGGGCTGTCGGACTTCCTTGATCGGAAGTCACCCTTGATACCGCCGCGTCAAAACAGCAATCTAACCCCGGCTTCCCGTCTGGCGGAGCCCGCCCTTCTCCTCTCTGCGGGTATTTTAAAAGATAGAATAAGCGCCCTATGGATTTTTGGGCCCTGGACCCCGGAGGTCCGCTTCCAGGGTTCTGACTGTGCTTCGTCATTGCTTGACAGCGAACCTCTGACAGCGTCCCGCCTTCTAGTCCCCGGCCTCCTATTAGCCGCTGGAATGTAACTTGAGCTGCAGATCCACATCTTTATCCGCTCTGGGCTCCGGACGCAGGGTGTCCTTACTTCCTTATCCGCCGTCCCAACGGCGAACTCTTGCGGCCCCTCCATGCTCCGGGCCCCACCCTTCTCCCAACTGTTGGCTTTTTCTATTTGGACGAGCGTCCTTTAGATCTCTCGGGCCCCGATGTCCGGACGTCCATCCCTGGGATTCTGCCTTTCTTTCGCCATCGAGGAGATATTCGTCCACCGCCAGAACCTCACAACGACACACCTTTTCCCTGGCGATTTCGCCCCGTCCTTCTGATCGTCGGGTTCCGAACTCCCGTCCGCCGCCAGGATGCTGCGTGAACAACTAACGCCATCCCCCTTGTCGGGCTCCAGCGATCGGGAATCCTTCCCTCGCCTGCCATTCCAAATGGAATTCTCACCCCGTACCTCTGAGCTTTGGGCTCCGCCCTCCCGTTCGCCACCGAACTCAAAGCGAAACCTTGCACTGCCGGGCCCTTACTACCGGGCTACCCCTTCCAGACTTCTTTCTGACGTTTCTCGTCCTAGACGACGAAGTTCGAATGCCTTCCCAGTGTCACCGACCCGAACCCTAAGAAGTAAACCAAACTGTTGACCGCCCTTTGCACCACCGGGCCCCGGACCCCAGAGTTCTGTCTCTAGATTTCCATTTGTTGTCTGCCATTCCAAACTGCTATCTCTCAATGGCTCTCTGGCCCAGGACTTCTGAATTCTCCTAAATCGATCCAAATGAGCCCAAATCTGAAATCTAACTTCGACCCACATGCTTAATTCTGTCCCTCTTCATTATGGACCTCTTGAAATACTAGAATTTGACCGAAGAGTGTCTCCGGGAGCTCTCCGCCGTGTTTTCCCTTCCAAACAACATTCCTGCCAAGGAAGTCCGGCCCTCCGGGCCTGAACTGTCCAAATGCCCTTAATCAGAAGATCAATAACATCTGGGGATAAAGGGTCATGATATGCTTAATTGATTGTTTGAAATAAATATTATTTTCAAGGTATTGGCTAACATGAATGCTTTTGTGATCCATTGTGCTAACTTTGCCCTTGCTTGTAGAATATATGGAATCGGGTGCAGGACCTTTAGGGGCATCTGTCGAAAAGGACAAGGGAAGAAATCAGGAACGACCCCTCGAGGGAAAGAAGATAAGGACCAGATGAAGTACCAATTCCAGGGTGAGCCTCTCCACTCAAAAGTCACCACAGACTGGAAGGAGATCACTGACACCAACATGGGCTAAGTTGACATCGATGAATTCATGGAAAGGGTTTGGGTCAACCCGATAACAAAGAATGCAAGATTGATAAGACAGAGTGGAATAGCTAAGGCCACTGGATTCCCTCCATCCCTCATGGCCCCCAAGTTGGTCATGGCTTGTCGGGAAGCATATCAAACCGACACAAGGACAATCGTTGATAAAGAGGGAAACATTCTCGTTGACATGTCGCCTAAGGGGATCACAAAGACCTTCCATATTCCCACATTCCAATAGATGGAGGTCCCCACCTTAGAAGAATGCCAGGCGGCATGGGATGATAATCAGGGTGGCTGTAAGAAGTTAATAAATCTACATTAGCTCAAGGAAAGACGGGGCAATGCTGCGAAAGTTCCTTAGGAACTCTTCCGCAATGATTTCCATGAGTATTACCATGACCTGGTGACCATGTTGAGCAAGATTATGGGCCTTCCTGTGGTTGCCTACTTTCAGGAATGGATGGCATACTTCATTGAGCAGATCCTACATGGAAACGAGGACATCACAACAAAGGCTTTGTTCTATTAGGGAGGAATCATAAGTAACTGCTTCCATGAGCAGTTTATCAACATAAAGAAGAGCTCCAAATTTTATATGACTTCCTATCTTGTCTATTCCTTGGCGGATTAGAGACAGTACAGCGGGTTATTTGTGGCACCCGATCAGGAGCAAAGGCGAAGACTCAAAGCCTATGATAGATATCCGCAGCTCCAGTACCGGAACTTCAAAAGGGATTACTGTAGAGTAAATGACGCCTTCATCGGCCATATTATTAGAATGATTACCGGAGACTTTAAGAGGAGGGTCTCCCACAGTGCCAGGGTGCTTTTGAAACAGTATGCCTTTCTCTACATCCAATATCTGAAGTTCACGTATATCTGTGCCCAGGGCTTCACTAAAAGGCCAAATAGGCTGCCCTGATACCCCAACGACTGAATCATCCTCCTGGAGCTTTCTCGGCAACTCCAACACCTACAGGAAATCTTCGGCATCAAACATATAGCAGGGATCTCCTATCACATGACCCTTGGCCAGGGCATGTACTGACTGCAAACTTCCCAGTGTGCTGGTAACTCCAAGAAAGAACTGAAGGATTACCATTTCTACCTACACATTGCTTGCCCACGGATGGACCCGCATGGCCACGTCAGGAAAGTGTTGGGGCCAGCATATGCCCATCTTCACCACATTGAGGATTTTTGGGCCGACTGCCAGGATGATAAGGAAGTGCGCACAAGGCACTACATGCGAATGACTATACAGTTCGTAAGAAGGGTGCAGCCATTCCCCGTACCAGACCAAGTCGAGGAGGACGAGGCCACTATCATGCATCCTAGGTACCCTACAGTCACCAATCTGCCAATACCATCAATTGACTGGGACGAACAGGAGGTCGATGACCTAGATACCATAACCTAGCCAATCTTGGTTCATACTAAGGAGTGGATCAAGGGGCAAGTGGCTTGATTAAAGCAACAAAGAGTAGTCTTGACTTATGAAGGGCTCAAAAGTGAGCCAAGTGCCACAGAGAATGTTGCTGCCACCACTTCAACTGGCGGGACCTCCAAGTCTCCTCCAGTCACCAGGTCCAAGAAAAGAAAAGGAACAGAAACTGAGCAGTCTCCAGACCCCAAGGTCTATGCAAGGAAAGAAATGGGAGGCTCACCTCCCAAAAGGCTCAAACAAGCAGGGAGTACTGCGGAACAACCTTCAACCCAAGAGAAGGAGGCAGAGGGTATGAATCAATTGGAGCCTCTTTTGGCTCTCCCTGCCCCTCTTGTTGCTCCACCCACCTCCCTGGCTATGGTCGCTGCATCTCCACTGGGAGTAGACATTTCTGTCCATCTTGCCCTTTCGCCTCCAACCGAGTCTATGGTAGTTATTGACTCCTCTTCCACCATGACTACTCCCCCTTCCTCTGCTGCTATGTCACCAATCACATCACTCCCTCTGGCAACAATAACAGCACCTATTCCCACTGCCACTATGCACGAGGCTCTTTCAAGGCACATGCAGAACCTTCCCTCGGAGCTCTCCCAGATCTTAATGGATCTGACTCTCCAAGCAGCCCTTGTGGAAGTCCTTGCTACTGCTCAACCTTCACAACCACCGACAGATCCACCGAATATGGAGGCCACCATGCTAATCTCTAAGGAGTGGGAGGAACGAGAGTGGGAGGCCTCGAAGCCTGTTGAGGAGGAGGCTGATGAGTACCATGAGCACCCGAAGTACGAACACTGAACCATCGACAGGGTGGCTTATGAGGAGGAAGAAACGAGCTCTTCCGAGAGTGGGGATGAAGAAGATGGCTCAGGTGCTAAGGAAATCATACAAACCTTTGATGATGACCTTGAGGAGGAAATGGCACAATAGCTGAAAGACATTAGGGCAGAGGCAGAGGGGTCACCCCATGATGAAGAAGGGCAGCCACCAGAAGAACAGCATCAAAAGGATTTAACTAAGGGTGAAACATGTGTTGTCAGAAGCCCCAAGGCTGAGTGTACTAAGGAAAAGAAGGAAGAAGAAACAGTAAGAAAAGAAAGTCCCATTTAGCAACCATCCACCGGGCTACCTATCAAATGCCTCGTATTCCTCCATGACTTTGATGAGGAGGAGGAAGATGCTGCTAGAGAGAAAGGAAAATCCCCAGAGGGAAAAGGAGTGGAAATCTTGGCCTTGACTGAGAAGGGCGAAAGTGACCATGATTCACCCAAGGGAAAATTTGATGTGCCCGAGTGGTTGGAGAGGCAACTTGAAAGAAAAACCCCTATGCTGAAAGACCCAAGGGAAAGGTTGGAGGCCATCTTGGCTCGAGCCCAAATCATGACGAAGAAGGAGAAGAAGCCCAAGGTCCGATCCAAGGTAAAGATGGATGCTTCCGGGTCTCGAGCAGCCCAAATAGCAACGCCTACGATTGGCCAAATTAGGGTAAGTTACAACATCTCCACCATCAACTTGGGAACCGCCATCAGAGAGCAAAAAGTTAGGCACCTTGAGGAGTCAGTGGCTACAATGGTGCATCTGATAAAACAGGATAAGATCTTGAAGGATGAGCTCAAGGCATAGGTCGCGGCCTTAACAGATTACATACAGCAATGGTCTTCAATAGACGACCTGCCTACCACATCCATGGCCGCACCTTAGCTACTTTCCAAAGAGCAGATCGACAAGATGGAAAGAAGAAAGAACTTGGAGAAGACCACAGAGGACTGGTTCCGACGAGTCTCATACGTTGGAAACATGGGAATTAGCCGAGCTGTGCGAATAGCCAACAAGTTCTTGGACCTGATGCAGTCTCTGGAGAGCACAAGGAAGCTCTGCACTAATTTCCCCGTGACCTACAACTCCACCTTTCCAAGGATCGATGCTATCCTTTAGTTGCCTGAAGCCATGTGGGAGAAGAAGATTGCATTTAAGAAAGAAGATCACTGGCTGATGGATGTGTGGCGTCGAGACTTTGACAACCGGAAGGAGAGGTTGGAACAAATCATGAGCAAGGTAGATCCGGACATTGAATGGATCAAAGAAATCAGGGCAGAATGTGCTCGATACCTTAAGCTGATGACGGACTACGACATGCCCACTGTACAAATGGATCCGGAAAAGATAAAACCCTACTTCTAGGAGAAGATGAAGGACGGGATGGCTGGTGAAATCACAACGGAATTCCTGAGTTTTGTTGCCCTCGCCTTCGATCAATCGGAGTTGTTCAGAGACCAAGGCTCAAAGTATGATGAGGATTGGAAAAGGTTGGAGGATAATGCAAAGGAATGGAGATACCAGGCGCTGCGATATGAAATCATCGAAATAGACAAGCTCCAGGCAATTATCCTCAAGTTCATAGAATACACAGCTTCCAAGGGGCAGGAGGACAACCCTGTCAAAGATGAAGAGCTCCCTGAAGAGTAGCTATAGTGAAAACAGCAATTGGCTAAAGGACAAAAGAGCTACAGTGCCGTCAGCAAGAGGACGAAATAGGGAAGAGACAAAATGTAATTTTAAATTGTGATATATTGGGGGGTAGGTGAAACCCTATTTTGTAATGAATTTTGGCCACACAATAAGAATTAATCTTGGCCATTCATTGAATCTTTTGGGCACTATAAATAGGGCTCTCCTCTCATTTGCAAAGAGAGAGTTGAGTTGTTGTAAAGACATGTTGCAGAAATTTATAAGGAAAAGGCATTGACTCGGTGTATTTTCTTAGTTTCTCCCATGTTACTTGATTCAATCTCCAATGTTAGATGTTTAATTTAGATTTCACTGCTGTTTTAGTTAACTGTTCTCTTGCTTTGGATAGATTCTAGGAATGTTGTTCTGTGATTACGAAAATTCCTGCCATGTTGATGACTTCTTTGTCCATACTTTTTGCTGTTTGCTGATGGTAGATAGCTGTGCAAAGTTAGCCTGGACTTGAATTCAAAGCTGCTCCAAAACATTTATCTTTGATTCATGCATGTACATGGTGAATGAAGGACAAATTATCTGCAGACCTTAGAAGATAACACAATTTCCATGATACTGTGAAATCTCTGGTTAAGTGGGATATTTTTTTGAGAAATTGTCAATTGCAGGAACTCCATTCTCACTATTCATAGTTAGTTGCAGACTTAGGAACTTTCCCTCTTTCTTGCCTTCTTTTCTTTTTTTATAACTGATCTATGTTAAGGTTCATTGCACATTGTAAAGCCAAATCCAACAACAAAATGGAGTTCAAGACTGCTGTTTCAACCTACAGCCAATGCATAACAACTTTCCATCTTAAGAACTTCATTTCAAGATCCAACTTCCATGCTTTGTAACCCATCTGTAAGACCACCTTGTGATTCGAGCAAATCACATCAAACAACTAAGATATTCCAAGCACTGTCAAGACCTGACATTAGAGACCTTGGGATAGTGTTCTGCAATCCGATTGTGGAATATTGTCTTTCAAGAGAGGTAGTGCACCTACGCACTGCCTGTGTTGAAAAGTGCATAAAAACACCATCAACAATCCTGTCAGTTTCTTTGCATGCATAGATAAAAATCCCAGTTCACAAACCCGGAGTTGAATCTCCTTTCTTACAGGGAAAAAGGAAAGATAGAAGAAAACAACACCTTGTCACAAGTAGCTGATTGGTAACATATAACATTCATTCATTCATCCATTAATAACATATAACATTCATTCATTCATCCATTAATAATATATAACATCCATTGATTAACATATTATCAAAAATATGGTTGTCATAATATGATTACAATCACTTTTTCTTTTTCTTTTTTACAGCTAAAAAAAGAAGTGGGGTATCATTTTCTAAATCATCTCTCCACCCTTTAGTTGTTTTGCCCTCTACTCATGATCTCTATGTATTCCTAGTCGTGTACTCACGACGTGGAGGCCGCTGTAAGGGGGGCTCTTCTGCAATAATAAAGAAATGTTAAATTGATATGTTTTATTATTACTGTTACAAGTATTTCATTAATTAAAAGAATGTTAGAGTGGTGATTTTCACCTGATGGTGCCACATCATGTTCCTGATCTTGTCTTATAGCCTCATGCTCAACATGTTGAACACCCTCTAAATCCTCTAGAGTTGAAACACGAAAGGTTACATTGATTAATACACCAATTGCAATTAAATATGTTTAAAAGAACATTAGAGTGGTCCTCTTTACCTAATGGGGCCACATCATGTTCATAATCTTGTCTACCCTGATCATGCTCAACATGTTGATCACAATCTACATGCTCTAAAGATGAAACATGAAAGGTTACATTAATTAATACACCAATTGCAATTAAAGATGTTTAATTATATTAATCCATACTATGTTTTGTATAGAACATGAATACATATAGTATCGAGATGCACACCATGACCATCTGCAGGTTGTGCTCCATCCTCACTAGGCTGCATTCCAATGTCATATGCAGTATTATCATTGCTTGCCTATTTAAAAAAAATAGGCACATAATTACTTTATGGTGGAAATTAATATTGAATAGATTGCACAAGTATTCAATTTTAAATAAACTTCATTGAGTTTATTTACCTGTGTTTCAGATGCAGTGGAAGCTTGTGTTTGCCCAGTCAAGAGTCTTAGGTGCTCAACCATGGCTCCATAGCCTTGCTTGAAGGCAATCTTCAGGTCCTCTTCTGTGGGCACTCTGTTGAATTTAGAGCCCTGCATTTTTGCATGTAAGATCATGAATTTTTCTTCTATGGTGTGATAAAACCAAAATTGTTTTCAATTTATTATTTGGATGCAATATATCATTTATTGATACTTACAATTCATGCGACTAATTTCATATAACCACTAGAGCCAAGTTTGTGTTGCCCATGTTTTTCTAGTCTTGCCTTTGTTGCCTCTGATGTGTTGGGGCAGCCTATGAAAATTTTGAAATATGTTAGAATATGTAAAAAGAAATAGTAATCAGTATATAATTACATTGTTGATAGTATCACATACCTTCCTTGGCCTGGTGGTGTCTTTCCTTTTTTCTTTTCAGCCTTCTCCTTTCCATTTGACACCAGGTCCTTCCACTCCCTCTCTGAAATCATGGGGGGACGCTCGTACTTTTTGTTCTTCTCTAAATGTGACCTATATTGGTCCCTCACATACTTTAGATAGGTACTAGCTTTATTAAGGACCTTGGTTCGGTTGAATGTGTTATTACCGAACAACACAACTAAACGGTTAATGAGCTCATATTTTAAATCTTGATTTTGGGCATTCCACCATGTATGTATGGTGGGCCCGAAGATCTCCAATGTAATATCATTTAGATGTTTATAAAAAACATCATTTCCTGCAAAAAGATCATGGGATCATTAGTCTGAAAAGAGTGATCAATAAGTAAATTTCAATTGGATAATATATAATAATAATTAAAACATTTTAAAGTACTTGGGACCTTCTCTATCTTTATGGGAACAAAATCCTCGGTCACCATAAATGTGACCAGCAATGTTCTCGTACTAGTAATATGGGAAGATCTAGGAAATGTTGCTAAAACATCACCAGTACTAGTGGCCTCTGCATCTCTAGGTACATGTCTTGACGCATGTTCTGGCATGTGTTCACTGCCAGAGGGTGCACTAACTATTGCTTGCATGCTATGTGTTGCTAATATTTCAGTTAAAAATATAGGCATGGATGTGTAAGGAAAGCTTAGGTGCGGAACAAACTCTCATAACGTCAAAACCTCAGGGAAGAATGCAGAGGTAACTTTAAATTTTACAATTATAGTTCAATTAAGATACTCATGAAAGAAATAATAGAAATAGAGAAATGAACATACACAATTTGGACACCAGATTTATGTGGGAAAACCCTTACAGGAGAAAAACCCACCAAACCAAGAAAGGCCCCTTTGTATTACAGTAAACAAAATTACATACAGAGTACAGACTTCACTTTCTAATGTCAATTTACAGCAGCAACATTTCCTTGATCAACCTTGTACAGAACATCACAGTTACAATGCTCTCAGAATTGAATTCATACACACTGATCACAAATTGAACTATTCACCGAACTGATCATCATCTATGATTATAGAGTATATCCATGTCATTCATGTTTTGTTGATCTTCCTCACACGAATGGTCACAATAGTCCAACTACTAACGGTTCACCTTTCGCTTCTCTTATTGGCTCAGAATAGACCACGTAGGATAGACATTCGGTCAAGGTGTTCAAACTGTGTCGCATGTTGGTGAGACACTAGGCCGTGTCTCCTTGATGCCACAATGCCCAATCATAGAACCATCGGCATGACCACCGCTTTCGGCAAGACATCATATCGAACCCAAATCCAGCTTGTGCAGAACTATCGGCAAGAGTTTCGCTATCGCTAAGAGTCTTACAAAACCTTATGTTACACCGATGTTCATTGTGCAAAGTTGTTGGCGAGACAAGTGCTATCAACAAGAGCTCATACCAAAAACATACCCGTCGGCGAGACAAAAAATATCGCTAAGACTTCACACCAATGTTCAACTCATGTAGCTCTATCAGCGAGACCCTCGCTATCGCCAAGAGGTCATAACAATCACAGAACAGTCGGCAAGAGAAAAGCTATCGCCAAGAGTTCATACCAAAAGCTAAATTGTCGACGAGACCTCCACTGTCACTTAGACTCTTATCGAGCCTTCATGTCACCCTGATGACATTCTTGTGAATAACCTTCGGCGAGACATACTTTGTCACCATGAGTCTCCCCGATAACCACTAGGAACCAAACCGTCGGCAAGATAGAAACAAAGTCTCAGCAAACCGAGCACTTCAAATGATTAGAATACAGTTGCTAGTCTGTAAGACTTCTAGAGGGTCTCACCGACTTTGCTCTTATAGGAGTTTACATGCCAGTAAGATTGAGGCACATTTTCCAACAGGATGATGGGGTCGGATTATGTGATGTATGCGCAAGAAGATCAGGATCGACACTTGTACCAACCCCTACTCCTCGGGCAACACCTGCAATACCCTGATCATGGTTAGCAACATCATGAGGACACAAAAAATACTATAAAAACAACACATATTTTAGTTCATGACATAAAATAGTACAAAATATAAAACCATGAATGAACATATGTTATAATTAAAGATCTCATGACAACTTACTTGCAATTTTCGTGCTCTCTCAGTCAATATTTTAACCCTTTCTCTCATCTCATCTGTTTGAGGCACTATGAATAACAACTGAAGGATTTCTTCATTGCATTTTTTGGGATCTTCCTTATCATATCCAGAGGGTTTGCAGAATTTGATGTCATCATCGCATAATAGTGACTGCACCTCCCTATGGATGCTCTCCTCTACTGCTGGTGCCTTTCTCTGATCATCCGACTGTGACAAGAATATTAAAAACATTATTGAAATTAACCCAATAAACTTATGAAAAAAACATAATAATAAACATTTTGCTCATATCTAATTTGTACAATTACAATGAGGTAAACCTATTGGGTAGAAGCGCCAAGATGCATCACAACTGTGCTCTAGGTTGGAGCCTTCCTCCTACGATCAATGTCCTACTGTGACAAAAATTAAATATAAAAAAACATTACCAAAATGAAACCAATAGACTTACAAAAAAAACATAATAATAAAATGGTATATTGGAGTCATTAATTGGAGGTTGGGTAAAATGGTATATAGTACACACCACCCCCATAGTAACTGTGATTGTATCTATGTGATTCAAATTGTAATCGATTAGCAACTCTTCCCCTTTAGTTATTGATTTTATCGCACATACGAATACACGGTTTCCCTCGCGCGCCTTGAATATGCAATTGGGTTGCTTATTTGTTGACCTAGGTCATGTATTGTTTATAAACCCTGCAATATTCTCTAATGCTTTTGGCCTTTCGTCAATGTACATAGCCACTCCTTTATTTTGATCCTTATCTTTTAGCTGTATATAATTTCCTAACAGTGCATACCTATGCATACTTCATGTATATCGAACCAATTGCTTCCAATCTTTGTAACTGTAATAGGGTCTGGCATACTCCATAAATTCAGTAACTTTTTCATAACAAACCTTTATGCCATCCATGCAAAATAGGCCCAAACTATGTAATAACAATGGTGTTATGCGATATATCCTCTCGTTGACACAAAAATTAGTGTTTATTGGAGGAAGTTCCTTGGGTACCCATTGTTTTCATAGATGTTTGTACCTCAAGGGTGCCTCGATGTCGCTTATACTCTCATCATCATAAGAACATGACCTCCCTTCAGCAAGAAAAAATTCCATGCGTTTACAAAATTTTCTTCTAATCTTTTAACCTCTAGTTGATCTCCCTCTTTTAGACCTACTACATGTCTCACTTTCCTCTTCTCTTCCTAAATTTCCCTTGCTCGAGGAAGACAGATCTAAAAAATACCTATTTGGTGGTACCTGCACTCATAAGGATGTTGGATGAAGTTCTTTCATGGTGATATGATCCCAAGGTATGGGGTTGGAGGATTAAAAACCAAGGTTGTCAGTACTAGTCAAATGCATGTGGAGGTAACAATAGTTGTGAATGTATCAATAAACCTTGTAAGGGTTTGATGATCATAGATCACTTGGTAAGCATGGGAATGGTTTGTAGGGTCACCAACCTTGTGTTTTGAAGCCTTGGGTTTTGGGAACATCTAGAGGAGTCATTGTCTTGTTTCTTGGAGGTTGATTGGGTTAGTTGGTGGAAGGTTGCTATTACTTTTTGTACCTGTCTATGAAATTTTTTGGACCACCTTCCTCAAAGACAATAGTCCCTCTGAGATAGTACTGGTGTCTGGTTAGTTAGTCTATGAAATTTTTTGGACCACCTTTGATGTGAAATAGCCCCTCGTGCAACCATCCTTTCAGTCTATTTCTAAATGGGCAAACCCCTTTCCTTTAATGATTAAGCTCCACAGGATTCTACCCCTATGGTTTTTTTGGTCCCCCAAAAGAAATAATAAAAGATGGGCCCTACTCAGAAGAACCCCAAAATGTATCAGAGTTTCTTTCTTTCTTAAGAATCCAGTTAAAGAGGCTAATTGGGTTCCTCCCTATCCAACATTCCTTCACCATTTTCTAGACATCCACAGCATCTTCCAACCATTTATACTCTTCTGGAACTTGAAAAAAAAATCCACTTTCATTATTGTTCTCTTTTTTGGCTTTCCCTAGTACTGGCATTTTTATTGTTCTTTTGGAGGTTTGGTTGAGTTAGTGAAATATTTGGAAGTTTTTAATGGCTCCTTGTCTTTTTTTCATCTCTTGTACTTCTATACGTTCTCTTATGGACAGGCACTAGGCATTTTTCATTGCACTCACGGACCATGTATTGTTTTTAGTTCCTTTGATCATTTGTGAACCTCAATATGTAAATTTATTTCATCGAAGTTTAGAAATTTGAACCCTAGTGAACTTCGTGTGTTGTTATGTGACGAGAATTCCTTTCAATATTATAGTAGAAAAAATATGCTAAGATAGATACAAAAACTGTAGTTCACAAGCCAAAAATGGCCACCCAACTGATTGAACATCTTAAAGCTTGGTTGTTCAAATTAACCAGACAGTAGCACTAGGTAGTACTTGGGTTTGTTAATGGGACATTGGCTCGAATTGACCAAAATATAGCATGCAACACCTCAATGGGAAAAAACAGAGTCTAAATCAATGGTCTTGCAACAAGATTTCTAAATGTGGGGGAAAAATCACTTATAGTCATTGTCCCTTGGTCAGTTTTCCCTTTTTGAGTGCCCTCACCTCTTGCTTTGGATTTCCTCTTGCCAAATGGTTCCTAGTCTTCCTCCTCAACTCAATGGCCTTGTAGCACTCATCCAGTGAAGTCTCGCAACTCTCCACTCAGGGGTTGGATGCAGTGGTTCTCGGTGCAACTCTCAAGTTAGGGTCTCAGTGCAATATGCTATGTTGTGCTCCTGCATGTGCAGGGCCAAAATTCAAAATATATAGTTTATATATATGTTATGTCAACATATAGTTTATATACAAAATATATATGCTATGTCAACATATAGTTTATTTTATTTTCTACAAAATATATTTTTTGTATGGTGGCTTGTTCAGCTTATATAGTTGGTTTTCTCTTTCTTTATAATTTTGGATGATTTATTTCCTATGACATGATTGAATATTATCTACAGTCCTAGTGATTGTTAAAAAGGCTTATGATATGTGATGGTTAATCATGATGGATGTCTAAGAATTAGTGATTGAAATACTACTTGACTAAAGATTGAGCTATCTGATATTTTGTCATTTAAACATCATGGAAGAAATGCTTGCAATCAATGTCTTATTAATGTACCCTACAAGGTTTCTTTTCCTAGTTTTTTTTGGTCCTGTTCTTGTTATGACTTATTTTTTTACATTGGTCTATTACGGTAATGGGGAGCATATCTAGTGAATCAATTCTTTTAGTCTCTTTGATTCTTATCCTTGTGCATAATGAGTTTTGTTCTATCCTATGATTCATTGATTTTTGGTTTAAAACACTCATTACAACTAACATGGATATGAATTATGATGTGCGTGTGAGAAGGGATTGTTGAATATGAAGGAATGATTTAGGAAATTACTCATTAATCCAAATGAGTAATTTTCTTGTCATGGAATGTGTTAAGAGACTTTAAAATTAATATATTTAATCTAGTTAATATTGACACATCTAAAGCATGCCAAAGACACTTCAGAGATATGCTATGACATAAAGAATATTTTTAAGGTGATGTCAAGTCTTGATCCATTAGGGTAGGAAAACATAGATGCATTGGTACAAAAGGTTCCATTCAACTTGGAGGAAATGGATAATTACCTAAGGGGCTAATGTGAGATTGGACCAAGTTTATATTATGATACAAATAGCTTGGGAAAAGGGATGATGAAATGGTTAAGTATGGGAAATTGTAGAGATAAATATAACACCAAGGGAAGAACACTAGAACTAATTTTAGCACTATGGATTAATCCAAGACTCAAAATTCCACTAAGAGGCATCCCTTACCTCTTAAATTAATTCCATAGGTGGGTTTATCCTCCAATATAGTGCCATTGGTTAGCTTATCATGTGAACTTCCGCTATACATAGGATTACCATACACTTTCATAACATGCATGACCTCATGTTTGAGTCTTGAAACCCTCCCATATCGTCAACGCATGTGTCTAGGCTAACCATGTCAAGTTTCACTCCATACAAGCACAAATTGAAAAAAATTCAATGCTGGCCCCATTCACATGTCACTATGCGGGGTCAACACGAGGAAACACTAATTTTTTGGGAATGAAATAACCAAAGATATGATCAAATAATATCTAATCATAAATAGTCGTAGAGTAATTAGGATTTGATCATATGGAAATTTCTAGGAGAGCTACAATAGTTGTAACATCATGAATTAACAACATTAAAAAGTACATCATGAATTAATTATGTAACCATATAAGTCAAATATAATTCTATCAAGAAATCAATATCAAATAGATAATATAATCGCATAACTCATACATTTCAATGCCATTGATCTTCTTCTTTATCCAACTCTTTGTTTGTATCATCCAATCCAAATTCAACATTGTAAGGATTGGTCATATCATCATCGTCATCATTGATATCAGTTTTGATAATGTCATCATCCACACGGATATCATCTTCATGAACATTAAATCCCACATCATCATGATCTAGTTCTTCTTCTTCGACATCTTCATCAGGCACATCATCAACTAACTGTTGATCCTCATCATCATTTACATCATCTTCTAGTTCTTCAGTATCTTCTTCTTCCACCACATTATACTTTACTGGCCTTCCTCTTGGATCATGTCTAACAACAAATGACCAACCTGATTTACCTAGAACCTCTGAGTAATATACCTGCTCACATTGGCTTGGAAGAACATAGGGCTCATTTCTAGCTCACTCGATCGACCTTGTATTAACTATGGTAAATCCATTATCATGTTCAATAATAGTTCTCTCGGGATCACTTTCATTCAATCTTAGCATGTACCATTGGACAATGAGCATAACTAATTTGAAGGACTTAAAGTCACACTCAAGTATATCATCCAAAATCCCATAGTATCGATTTTCTAAGACTTCTGGATGTATGTTGCTTCTAGATGAAACATTAGTCACCTGAAAGACTATAGTTATCCTAGAACCACAAGTTTTATTCGTGTCATCCAACATTTTGATTCAAAATTTATGACCATTGCACCACATAGCCTTGTGGTGTTTCACCTACAATATGTCAAACATGTAAAAATTATTGCATCGTCAATTGATAAACATATTTATTCTTTCCTGAATGTATGCAAAGAAAAAAAAACTCAACATATATATACATCGATATAATTGAAAATAATTAAATAATATGGGTGATTAATATATTTATACGTACCTTTTTATCTCTTAAACTATTCTAAATCAATTTCCCTTGGTGTAACATTGCAATCTCCATTACGATGAGCTTCTTTAACTAATGAAGCCACACCTTCCCATGTTAATGCGCGACCAGATTGTTGACATCGTTCAATCCATACTGTCATCCAATCAAGATTTTTTGCGACGTACAAATGTAGTGAATCCCACTCTCGACCAACTGTATCAAAAAAAAAAAAAATTACAAACAACGTATAATTAGTTAATTACCATGGTATATAACCTTAATTTATAATTGATGTACCTGAAAACCTAACATCCCACTACCAATGATCTTTTTATCTTTCGTAAGAAACCTCTGAACTATATGTATCCAAGACCCATTGTTCACACATTTCAAATTGAAGAGATATAACATATCGGCCAAGCAGTATCTATGTCACCCCAATCATGTTTTATGTTTATATTAGTAGGATACAATATATCGGCACAACAACTAGCAAGCTTCATCAATAAAAACATTGCAAGAATGGCTTACGTGTGTTGGAACTAGAATTTTCATTCAAAATTCTAATGGTCCTTTCATATGAAATCATTTTTTTCCTTAAAAACCATGTTTTTACCATCCACAAGGTCAAAATTTCCTTTTACCGCCTTACTACAGCCTCCAATAAAGCAACTCACGGTAGCACAATGGGTAAATGAAGTAATACACTGTATATAGCTATACTAGAGAAGGTTGATGTCTTGCCTGTGATAGAGTGGGGTAATGGTTAATACTAATAGAGGGAACAACCATACCGCTATACTGTGAAAGGTTGATGTCTTGCCCATGGTAGAGCAGGGTCATGGTTAATACTAATAGAGGGAACCACTATACTGTGAGGGGTTCAAATGAAGCCTGCGGTAGAGCAGTAACCTAAGAACAAAGGTAATAATGCACTGCCATATCGTGGAGGGTTGGAATGGATCCTGCGGTAGAGTGGTGAAATAAGAATAGAGATAAGGAGGAACTGCTATACCACGGGGGGATGAAAAATGTTATGCAGTAGTGCGGTAATTTGTCGTTGGAGCATTAAATGAAGGCCAGTCACATCAATTAGCATCAAAGTATGAAATTCAACTCGGTATGAAAGATTTGAATGATGAAGAACTTAAGATATGAAATTAATGGGGTATGATATCAAAATTTAATAAGGCAAATTGAGAATTCGTGCGCTCATGCTAGCAAAATTTGAATACAGACGAGCTCAAAGTACGATAGTGGAAGAATTCTACAAAGCGAGCAAAATTTTGGGTAAGTCTACTTATCATTCACTGAAATCTAAACAATGGCACCAAAGAAATTAGAGGCATGAACTAAAAAGGAAGAAAAATCTAGTAGAATTTCATTGCAGTTGCCATTACTTGCCCTGTTACCTGGTTTGGTAGATAAGGGTTCTAAGAAAGTCTTTAAGGATTTAGCTCAGGGGTGTAGGGACCCAATAATTCCATAGTCTGGGTGGAATTTATATTGGTATTTTTATAGGAACAGAGATGAAAGGGTTCCAGTGTCAAACCCATGGACTTTTGACATAGGAAAATTAGTTGTTCCTAATGTTTTTATTGATGTCGAGCTAATCAGAGCCTTGTCTAATAGATATCATGCCCCATAAAAAATGGTCAAACTTCCAGATGGTCAATGTCTGGTAGATATCTCGAGGGAAGCTATAATTAGGTGTTTTGACCTAAACAGGCAGACTGTCACTGAAATTGACTTGGGGAAGTTGGAGAAAGAATATAGAAGGTTGAAAAGGACCTATAGAATTGATGAAATCCCCTTACACATGAAAAGGGGTGACAAAAACAGAGTCCTGCCCATTCACTCTTCAAGACTTGAACCCTTTTCAATGTCTGACTTTTAGACCTATTTCAAAAATACTTGCTATGCATTATGTCAAATTCTTGGAGTTAATGCAGAAGAGAATATGTCGATAGGGTTGATGAGAATGGCCATGATTATCCAGCATCCTGAATCGAATGTGGAGTTTTATTTTGCTTCATTCATTGAGGAACAGATTCATGAAGGTCTGTTACAGGTTAGGGAAGCCAAGGCCCCCATAACTTTTAGAAAGTACTCCTTATTATTTCATTTGATTCTATCTCAAAATGAAACAAAATGGACAAAGAGGATGAAATTGAGAACACATGAGAATGGAGTTATGCTCCCAGTACAAAATTGGTGTTATATTTGGGACAATAAATGCAATGAAAATGATTATGTTGTATTTAGGGATGATTTTTTCATCAGACTGATTGCTTAGCTTGGTTTTCCTACACCAAGATTACCACAATCCCTAATGGATGTCATGAGACCCCTGCAATACAAACCGAATCAAGGTTTTACACATAAATATGTTGATTGGTTTTTGATGCCACAACACACCATCATCAGGGTATATGGTTGTGATTAGGCCTCTCATATTTTACCAAAATTTGTGCCTAGCAGAGTATTGTTTTTAGAATTTATGTGGCAAATGCTCTGGATGGAGCATGATTTGATGAAAAATCAGAAAAAGGCACATTTCTACCTGATTTGACGGTATTTGAAGAATTGTCAATTGGATCAGATATGTTGGAGGAATTGCAGAGATTTATAAAAGCTAATTTTTCTCTCAGATCGGGGAAAGAGAGAATATGTGATCCAGAAGGCCACATGAACAATATCAGAAGAACCCTACTCACAAAGAGGGAAATAACACATGAATTTGATCTGGAAGAGGATGTAATAAGAAACCTGGTCTATTTTGTAGTTGTGTTTGAAAGAAGGAAAAGATGGTTAATGATGATGAGATGGGAAGATCAAGAGAGAGGAAAAGATAAGAAGTTCAAGGGGTTTTTTTATGAGGAGCCAAATTTATTGAAAAGAATGCAATTAGTCCTTGGTGAATTTGATGAATTATCTAAAAATGCTCAAGAAGAGAAATCAGCCCCACTTCCTACACCCCAGCCACCAACATCCACAACCTCTACATCACATACACTGCCTTCATCACCAATTCATCCATCTCCTCCATCTCAAACAACTAAGCCTCTTTCCAAGAAACAAAAGATTGGGTCACTAGTGGACTATGAGTCAAGTGATGAAGAACAAGAGGTAGCCTTAAATTTGGCTAGGATGAAAGAGGTTGTAGAGAAACAAAAAATCCTTAAGCCTCGTGATCCCAAGATGAGAATATCAGAGGAGGCTATTGATGAAATGCAGGATGATGAAAGAATTATTGCTTCACTGAGATTCATGGAGTATGATGAATTTATCCATACTAGGGAGTTCAAATATTTTTGGATAAAAATGAAGATGAAACAATTTGATGACAAACTAAAAATTAACCTCATTGGAGCTGATGATTTGAAACATGCAGAAGTGTACGCACAAACAATGGCAGAGTTAAATATTGACAATGTCAATATTACTCATAAAGAAGCAAGGGAGTTAGTGTTGAAAAGTAACATGTTCATTATACCAGGAATGGAGCTCTCCAAAGTGTTTTTGTTGGATCAAATCAGAGCTCAAGATGATCCCAAATTGGTTGCAAAATTTGATTCGAAAGGAGAATCGGGGATAGGATATAATCTAGCCACCTAGACCCTTTCCCTATGGACGAAACAGAAAAGCACAAGGAAGCCTAGGCTTCTAGATGTGGTGCAAGAAATGAGAGGGTCTGCTCTGGTTAGAAATATGAAGGACACTACTTCCACAAAAGTAGCAACCATGACAATGCATTCAACAATGTTTATAAAAGATGTAGTGGAAAACATGGAAAAGAAGATGACAGAGTATGAGAAAAGACTCAAGCTATCAAATGAGGAGATAAATAATATATTCATTGAATATTTCATATTGAAACAACAATTAAAACAAGCCATAGATGTAAAGGGGAATGAAATAGTTGTATATCATCCACCTGCTTTAGTTGAAGATCCACAGATTCAACAATTGAAAGAAGAGGTTGAGAAACTAAAGAATCATAATATGGATGATATCAAATGACACATCTTGAGTACCTTGGAGGAAATAATGAAACACAAAGTTGAAGTTTTAAAAGAGGAAATAAGTGGAGTTCACGAGGGCTTCAGTCATTTGGTAAAAGCTCTAGAATAGATAAATACTAATTCCCCTATCTTAGAGGAATTACAGAAAAGATGGCAGCCCACTTACCATATCTTAACCACTCTGGTAAATCTACACAAAGAGATCCTAATGCACCCCCAAGGTTAAAACCTACTCAAGAAATGGTAAAATGAATCATTGATGAGCATAATTATTTGATTGATATGAAGAAGAAGGTAGAAAATAGAAGGAATTTATTTGATTCAATAAAACACAGTTTTAGCCCTCTAATCGTAAAAGGTGATGGTTAACTCAAGGATGTGGATGAATGGAGAAATGAATTTGATCAAATGGTTCTACAATTTTTGACACATATACAAGGTGATGGTAATATCAATAAGAAAAAATTTCATGCTTTATTTGATGGAATTATTTCATTGGATAATGGTTATACAAAGTTCGTTGTAGATGCCAGAAACTTGCTCGATAGCAGATGGAAAAGCCACCTGTCAAACTTCACTGCTGCACAGGAATACAAGTGGTCGAATGACTTAACCATAAGTAAGTGGTAGGAGAAATACCTCAATTCAGATGAAGATTAATCACTATCAATGATGATTATCATAAAGTAAAAGCTTTGCACAGGTCTTTGGTGACTCAGGCTTTTACTCAGAGATTAACAATTTTTTTATGTGTTAGTTGTTAATTGTTTCAGTTATATTTTACATGTTAGTTAAGTTTTGTTATCAAAATTCATGTCTTTTGGTCTGAAGCTTGTTGCCTCTCCTATAAATAAGAGAGACCAGGACCAAGAAAAAAATATTAAGATAGGAGTAGATAGAAGAAGTAGGAGAATAGGGATTGATACAATGTTTACATCATAAAGGACCAAGATGCACATGTAAATTTTTTTATGAAGTTAATGGAAAATATCCTATTTGATGGCTCTATGTTGGTATCAATTGTTTGTTAAGTTAATTGAAGATATTGCCAGATTGTCTCCATATTTAATATTACTTTGTTGTTTAAATTGACATATCAAGCATATTTTCAATTTATCAATGCACATTTGTTGTATCTGTGTGGCATAATTAATTGGGTCTTTCAAGTAAAGATTAAAGTCCTCTTGATTATTCACAACAACCTAGGAATATTATTTTAGATTATTAAAGAAGAATCTGATAATTGCATCCCTGCCTATTTATACAAGTTATAAACATAGAAGTGCCAAACAATTTGAATTATTGCCAGTCATAAGTCACTTGTCTCTAATTTCTACTTGACTCCATATACTCAATAGATCACTGGTCTTCACATTTCATCACTTAGTTTCATTTCATTTTAAACATTTTACATCTGTTAACTGAACATATTTATTTGATACTGCTTATACAATTTATGCTATATTAGTAGTACATCTGTTCACTTTCAAATTGTCATTGTGAATAGATTGTTGTAGGAGGAATCACATAGTTCAAGTCTGCTTCATTCACATAGGTAGACCCACCTAGGTCTCGCAATACCTAAAGAGAAGAAGGTCTAAAACCATTTGGCCTTGTATGTTACCTTGAAACGTACCAAGAGTTTGGCAACCTCTTGAGGTATTTTTACCTGTGTTTTTGAGAGCTAACAACATGAACGAGGAAGAACATTATACAATATTGACATAGGCACATTGCATTCATACTGATCGGCAGAAGAATTTGGGTTGTATATTTTGATTAAAAATGAACAAATAGAGAATGTAGCACCACAAGAAATGCATATCGACATAACTCAAGAAATTTTCCCTGAAAAAATACTCATTGTTGGCTATTGGAAGCCTAACAAGTGACAATTCCGATCTCATATACTACTCTGATGAAGATAAAAGGCTCGTATCGGGGACACATTCTTTTTGTTCTATCGATGGGTTATTCAAGAAAGTAAAAGATAGACTCACTCGAGATTTCAACATGAGGTACACCAATATATTTCATCAAAGGAACACATTGATATCAGACCAACAAAAAATGGACCGCCCGACGACACATCTTACACTGATAACATTTAGTCGAGAGAACATATCTCAAGTTATGTCGACAAAGGAATAATCAAAGTAAGATGTTGCGATGACATAGTGGATAAAATAAGCCACCAGTAGTGAAAGACTTATTTTCTAGAGTAATAAGGTACCAGTACTTTTCTATTTGTGTGTGGAAGATTCTTTCATTTGGACTAGTTCTTTGTTGTTTCTTTTCAAGCAATTGAAGGCAATGTAAAATGTATTCTATTAATCTCCATGGTCATCTTATAATTACCTCTCACTTTCCTCAATCTACCTTTCCCCATCAGGTACTCCCCTTCGAATTTGTTAATGGAGTTAGGATCCCAAATGCAATCTACATGGATCTTTGTTGCGAACTTAGGAAGATATTCAGTAATGTACACCATGGTCTGGTATACCATATATCCCTCCACCATAGAACCCTCAGGATGTGCTCTTTGTCTAACCAAAGCCTTCAAAAATTTCAAGTGCCTCTCAACCATCCACATTGACCTTGTGTGTACAGGTCAACATAATTCAATCTCCTCAACTTGGCGTATGAGGTAGTGTTCTTGTGCATTGAAAAATGTCGAAGGTAGACACTTTTGCATTTCACACATTAGACGGGGAATTTATCTCTTCCAATAATTTATATCTTCTTTATGGATTTCTTTAGATGACAACTATCTACAAGTGATTCAAGGCACAAATATATTAACGAGATTTAACAAAAATATGCAATATATTACATAACAAGTAAAACAAATGGAAAATATAATATCTATACAACGAATTGAACAAATATCACTACTTACCTCATGTATTTTCCAAGATCATATATAACTTGCTTGACATTGTTGTTGAATTTTTCTGGGAGAGATGGAGGTAGAACGTACTGCAACAATTATAAAATGATCTTTTCATTATTTTTCCAAAACTAGTAAACATAATACACTGAAAAGTACATGCAGTATACAAATATATATAAAATATACTAGAATAATTACCTTAATGAAGGTATGCCAATCATGTGTTTTCATCCCTTACCCAAATTCACCTTTTTTTGTTATGATATTGTTTATGTTCGCAAAAAATCCTGTGGGAAATGAATTTTTCGTATGACTTCTTTTATAGCATTGCTTTGTTGCTCCGTTAATAACCAAGGAAGGGCACTTATATTAATTTGGTCTCCATCGCTATTTAATTGAATGACATTTTTCATTGCATGATTGGCTTCTTGAATGCCACTACAAATTTTGACATTTTTTTCTTTGTCATGCCCTCCATCCAATATTTTCCATAACGTTTATGTTATATTCTTTCTGACATGCATTGTATCAAACAAATGCACAATTTGTCATAGTAGGGCAACCTACTAAATTGTCTAGGATAACTTTTCAGTCCTTGTGGAAGCTAACCATTAATGCCTTGACAACCTTCATGAATCATATAGGTTAAACAAATTAACAACGACAATCATTGTCAATTACAGCATGAGTAAACAAAACACAATATAAAAATATAAATTCCAAACATATCATATATGATAGATAAACAATTTGATCCAATGTATAACCTTGACAATTAATTCTATTATATTCCAACTTCCATAGGCGAGGTGTCATTCTTTGTGGTTTTGATGTACTCTCTTCTTTCCCATTGAAAATATGTTTTTTCAGTGGTTCGATACTTATGATTTATGTGGAGGAAGTGTCTATACTCATCAAACACCTGCTTTCCTAAACTTGTTGAACGACAAGATTTCATATTTGGACCACAAACTGGACATGCAATTTTTCCTTTGTTTGAAGACCTGCAAGATCATATATAATTGGATTAAATATGTCAATTTTTATAATTATATATAATGAATAGATTATTTAAAAAACATGCATGATATCTACTTCATAAAATTAAATATTGTTAAAGTGCAGTCAAATGTTATAACATACCACAAAAATGTGTTAGCCCTAGGGCATCATGAATTGTCCATACAAGCATTGCATGGAATTGAAATTGTCTTTGTCCTATTGGTCTAGAGATGTCATACATAGTGACGCCATTCCATAACTTTAGTAACTCATCGATAGAGGCTCGATATATACATTCATATCTTTAACTTGGTACTTACCTAGTTGAATGAACATAAACATTACATAATTATTATAACCATTTTACTGCAATATATATAAATTAATGTACATGACTATTAAATGAAAAAAATATAAGTCATTATGCAACAAATAAGACAAATGAGATGCTACTACGTTAAAAAAAATTGATGTAAACAAATACCTGGAACAATCATTGCCAACAATATGTGCTCCCTCTTTATTGACATCCATGGAGGAATGTTATTGTTGATAACAAAAATAGGCCACACTGAGTAAATAGATCTCAGCTCTCCAAATGGATTGACACCGTCTGTTGCCAATGAAAGCCTGAGATTACAAGGTTCTTCTTTAAAGTGTGGCCATTTTTCCTCCATGTCCCTAAATGCATAACCATCTGCAGGAATTCGAAGAATGTCATCTCCACTTCTATTTTGTGCATGGTAATCCATAAATTGCGCTAAGCTTTGCACCTAAATAATCGTTGCATACGTGGAATAATGGGAATATAACGAAGAACCTTGCGAGGCACCTTTTTTGTTAGTTGATTCGTTCGATATCTACTGATATGACATTCTGGGAATTCTACTACAAATTCATGTTGTCTATGATATATAATATGATCATTGGGACATGCATCTATTGCTTGATACTCCATTCTAATATCTTTCATAATGGCAGATAAATCTCATGAGCGAGGTAAAATATTTGATGGTGGTAACAAAAATTCACCTGTCAATCTACAACAAAAAAATAATTTGTTAATATAAAGAATATCAATGGTACATATTCCATCCTTTATTTACTAGTGATGAATTAACAATAAAAATAGATGAAAAAACATGACATATATGACATACCTTAACATCCATGAGATTGCTATGTTGGATAAACCATTCATAACCTTCAAGTTCACCAGCAACAATATAGTAGAGAGAAGAGTTGTTTGGGAGCGTTCATAAAGGGGCTCATATTCCTTCTCAAGTATAGGTAAATCATGAACATCATCAAAGTCATCTCGATCATCATGATCAACTATGCCACTAAATATGTCATGGATCAATGTATTTGTACCATTATCTTCAACTATGTTTTCTAGCACATGATCATCTTCTTCCATAGGATCATTAACTTCGTCTTCGATATTCACAGCTCCATGTTCCTCCGATTGCAAAACCACATTATCTGGGCCGTGATAATCCATATCATGTGCCCTAGGGCACCCCACCTTTATAATAATGATAGACACAAATAAACTGTGATCATGATCAAGTGATTTTTTATGTTAAAGCGATATAAACATTTACAAATTCAATCAATATAAAGACATATAATGAACAACTTACCAATGGACGATAATCATGCCCCCCTTCAACGTGATCATGTTGCCTACAATGTTTCTCAGTTGTTGTGATTAAAAGTCTTCTCATATTTAAGCCATTGCAATTATTGAAAGGACAATAACATTTCCCATTACGCTTTCTTTTCAATCTAGCCCACAATCTAGCAAGTGTCTCTTCATTTTGTTATGCACTAATATTATCTGACATGATTTTTCTTTACCAAGCTTGAATATTTAGATCTTCAAAAAATATCAAATCACACTCCAATAATTTTTAATCATAGACAGGTAACAAAATCTAATAATTCTAATATTTTGCACCCAAAAAAATTGGCCTATAACCTCCACAAATTGTCACAAGTATAGCAAATTCGCAAGTATAGCAAAACACTGTCGCAAGTATAGATAAATTGTCGAACTCACTTTTATTTATTAAAAACATTCGTCGGAACCCCGACGAATGCTAACCATATGTCGGCCCACAAATTGATGGAAGGGGATGGTTGACTTTAAGTGTATGTAGAAATAGCAACAAAAATCACGAAGCGTCGCAATTTCAATGAACGTCAGGCATAAATTTTTTAAAAAATTGAAATTTCACATTAAATAAATAGGTACTCGATGATACATCTAATTATACATATTTCGTTAGAAATTTTCATCGTATTTTGCAGTCAAATGAGTTAGTGTGTTGAGGAAAAGGATATTTTTGAGGAGCAAGAAGACATAAGGTTGGCAGAGCTTGCTGCCATCATAAAATAGGTTGAGAGTCAAGAGTATGAGAAGAATCAGGAGCTCCTGCAGCAAGAACAAGAACCCCTGCAGCTGGAATTGGGTGAACAATTAGAATCCCTGTAGTTGGGGCCACATGAAGAGCAAGAATTAGTGCCAGGAAATTTTTTGGTAGGAATACATAAGTCCTCTAATTTTTCAATGCACATGGTAACCATGAACTTATGGAATGAGATGCAAAGGAGGGAAGAAGAATGGAAAAATGAGAAACACAGGATAAAGGAGGAAATTAAAAATTGAGATGAAGAGATTGAAGAGAAGAATATGGAAATTGTTGCTTTAAAGGAAAAGGTGGACAATGTAGTAGCCTTAGTACCTCAATTGTTAGAATGCTGGACTCCTCCAAGGGTCTATGCTCTGTATTTGAAGGAGAGGAATCTTTCTTTTAAACTAGAAAGGATCATTTTAGGTTTGAATCCTTCCATTGAGACTCCTCTTGATTTTTTCTAGGCTTATCAGATTGCTCCTCCTGAAATGAAAAATTTCTTGTGTGAATTTTATTTGCGTAATTATGTTGTATACCAAGATCATGATTGGAATCCATTGTTGTATGTTGGGGATCTCCAATTAAGGGAAGTCATGTCCTGGGTATAGAATGAAATTAGTTGGGGATAGCAGTTCAAGACTTATAGGAAAATAGAATCCAACACTCCCTTGCCCATCAAGGCTAAACCTAGAAACCAAAGAGACATTTTCAGAGAATGGCACAAAATTCTTTATTGACCAAGCTATAGCAGTAGGATCCTGCCTGTGAGAGAAGTAGTTTACAAAGAATATGAGAAGGTAGTAGAAACCACAGGGAAATATGTGATGAGATATCTGGCACAGAGGTGGAACAGTCAGACTAATGAGTTAAAATAAGCTGATCCTCACTCTCTGCAAAACTATGCTACAACATGCAAAAGAGTTGATAGATATATACGGATTGGAAGGATGAAGGGACAATTTTGGCTTCCATTAACTTTTTAGCCACCTATCCTATTATGGCATGTGCCAAATTTTAGGTATTATCAGTATGATATAGCTATAGAAAGGAAAATATGGAACAAGTTGGACAACAAGCAAGGGTTCTATTGGGACACTAATTCATACACTGCAAAAACTGATGCAGGACAACTTGCAGTTACAGATTTCAGAGTGCTGTCCAAGCAAAATAACAACCCCTCCTTTGTTGGAGGACTAGCAAAACCTTAGGTTGGGGGGTGATGAGTCCAATTTATGGCTCAATTTTGACAGAGTTTATTATCCATTTGTTGTAGTTGTCATAGACCTTGACACTTGGATGTTGACATTTTCATGATATTTCCTCAAAACTATAGACATTGGGCATAAGCTTATTTTTGTAACCTTTAAATGACATTAACATGCTATATGAACTATCTATGGTAATTTTACATGTGGATTAATTAATGTTACTTTAAAATAGTTATAGATATGCAATTTTTGTGCGTACTAATGTTGTCACGCAGATATAATTAAAACCTACAAAATTGAGGAAGATTTTTCCAGCTGGTCATTTGCCATAAAGGTCAATAAGGTGATCATTCAAAAGGTCAATGGAGGGAAGATTCTCAATGGAGGGAGATTCCTAGTTCAAATAAAAGATTGTAACTACCTTATAAATGGTCATAATAGTTTGTTGAGCAAATATAGGAGCTATTGTTATGCTAGATCTGTGTTAAGAAAAATCGGCTTGACCAGATTCCACACATGCACAACCTCCTTTCCACTTTTTATGCTTTCCCTAAAGTGGCGTCCTCCTAATCTGTTGGAGTTGACCACCTTGCTAGGTAGTTAGTTAGTATTTTTTCCTCCTATAAATAAGACTCGAATGCTCCTTCTCAAAAGGTTGATTAATCTGATGGTGTAATTGCATTCTTAGTTTTTCAGTAATACAATTATGCTGCTCTATTGTACTCATGCTTTCCAATGAATAAAATGAAGTTATAAGCTCATTGCATCTGAGCTTACATTTGTCTTAAGGGATAATCATCCAAGGGGGCCCACTTGGTGAGAATTCCATCCTTTAGTTTAGTTATTACTTTCTGTTTAGTAATTAGTTAAGAATCTGGCAATGATCTGTTCCTGCAACCATTAGAATTCCATTATGTGATTGTTCCCGCAGCCAAAGCAGACAAGGTAGTTCCCTATTTGTTTGCTCATATTTTCATTTATGTCATGCACTTCAGCTTAGTATATTTGTTGGTTGATATCCAACACTTATATCACTTCTTTCCAAGCAATTTACTTTCAACATTATGTCTTTCTTAGTTGTAGAATGAAGATGGCTAATATGAATTCTTAGTGCACATACTCTGCTGACCCATTTCAAGTATACGTCCCTGGGTTGACAAGTTAAATGCACCTTCATGATGATTGAGATAGTTATTCAGATTAGATTTCCAATCTCTGAATCACAACTTTAAGTGCTTAGTTGTTAAATCATTGTAGGAGGCCAACAGTAGAGATAAAGGGATAGATAGGGGATAGAGAGGGAGGGAGGGAGGTAGAGATGAGGAGATAAATAAAGAAAGGAGAGAAAATTAAAGAGATATAGAAAGAGAGAGTGATAGGGAGAGAGGGATAGAGAGAGAGAGGAAGAGACAAGGATAAAAGGGGGAGATATGGGAGGATAGAGATAAAAGGGGGCAAGAATACTTGAGATAAAGGAGATTATCTAAAGAGTAGTGATAGAGAGAAGGAGAGAGATAGAGAGAGGGGGAGATATAGAGATAGAGATAGGGAGGGAGAAACAAGGAGTGTGTGTGTGAATGAGGGAGAGATAAAGTGATAAATATAGGGAGTGGGAAATAGGGAGTGTGTGTGTGAGTGAGAGAGATATAGAGATAGACATAGAGAGAGAAAGATATATATAAATAGATAGTGAGGAAGGGAGAGAGAGAGAGGGAGATAAATAGAGAGATGATAGAAAATTAGAGAGATGCAAAGAGGGAGTGATAGGGGGAGAGAGGGAGATATAGAAATAGAAAGAGGAAGAGGAAGAGATAGAGAGATACATATATTGAGAAATATATGGGAAGGGAGAGATGTGGGAAGAGGCGTGGAGATAGAGATAGGGGAGAGAGATAGAGATGAATATAGAGATGGAGATGGAGATGGGGATGGAGATGGAGATGAAGATAACATTTTTTGGAGTGATCTATCTATCTAGTTCTTGTTCCTATGTATTAGTCGGATGCATCATACATTAGCGGTTGGTTACCCATGCATTTCAGTGAGATGGAGCATTTACCATATGGACACTCTTGCATTCTTGTTTCTAGAGGTTCTTCATTTCAACATTATATCATTCATCTTTTGATAGTTGTCTACAACTTCTTTGTGCTTCAACGATGTTCTACATGTTCCTCTTCTTTTAGGGACATTGTTTTGATTGGAGAATTCTTATTCCTTCACCTATTTTGGAGGCTTCTTCATTCCTTCATTCACCTTTCTCTCTTTTGAAGAGGAGTTTTTCCCATGTGGTTTTCTCCATTTCTCTAGTTGTGAGAGATTGATTGTTTGTACATCGGTGCCTCATCAGGCCTTGTTTGTCGGGACCCATCATGATTTTTCTTTTTAGGGTTTTTAGCTACTCCTTAAGTTAATATTAAGGGGGGTGTTAGAGTAATCATGCATTAGCTAATAATTAATTAATCTTTAATTAATTATTAGACTAATTTATTCTCATGCATTTAATCTAAACTTAGGAGTGATTTTCTATGTTAACTAGAGAGTTATTATTAGATCATTTTATCTCATTGGATGAGATGTTGACACTTGTCATGATCTAATCCCTTTATCATTTAGGGTTGCTCCAATATGGAACTCAACCCTCATTGTATTAATATACCCTTGATACCTTTGAGAACACTTGTTTTCCTTGAAGATTCTTGAGGTTCATTTTGTAGCTTTTTCTTGTTGAGGAATATTGCATATTATTGTTTGTAGCTCTCTTGCATGGAAGGTGTCTTTTTTCACTGTTTGATCTTGTGGCTCATGTTTTTCACAATTCTAACATAACTATCCTTCAAACTTCCAAATGGTGAACCATTGATTTATTTTCAAAGTAGCATTGTGGATGGACATGCATTTGAAGAAAACATGTTGATTCACAAGGATAGAAGTCCTGAGGGAATCTCCCCAATTTCTAATTTGGAAAACAAGGATGAGCTACTCCTTGGAAACCTAAGGTGTAAAAAATATTATCATATTTCAAATGTCTTGCTTCTTCTTATGTCACTACAAAATTCTTGTCATTATGGAAAGAATGCTAAAAAAGGTGATAGATTAAGGGATAAAACTTGTAGTATAGGGTATATGGACTCTTTGATTCAAGTTCGTGATTGTTTTTTCATATGAGATCCACATGATCTTTTGAGGGTCAAAGTATATAGAGGCATTGATATCACTATTGAGTTATCCATATCTTACATTTTGATTGAAAGGAATTTTATGAGGAAGCATAAAGGGTTTTTTCTGCTTCCTAACCATATTGTGAAGGATAAATGTTCATAATTCATAGATCCCTCTTGGAAGCTAAGTATCACTCTTGAAGACAAGATTTTGGGTGATGGTCAAATAGAGAGTCATACAAGATGTTTGATGTGGAAATATGGTAAGAAAAATAGATGTCAATTGAATGTTCAATATTTTATGACTAAGCATGGTATGGTGTCATTGGAGCCAAGCTACATATAGGGTTGAACCTTTTTCTATGGGTGAGGGTGAGTTCAAGAAGAATGAAATGCTACAAATTGGCTTCACCATTCATTGCATCTTGAAGGCACAACAAATTTTATGCACTTGGAGTGGACACATGGAATTCAATAATTCCTATATCATGGGTCTAAGTGAGATATCTTCTCATGATGGTAATTGATCTACTTTGGATCAACTTTGTATAGTATTTGATGTTACACTTCCAAGATTGTCATTGAGCAAGTAGTACCATCGAGAGTTAGAGAGTATTGTGTTGTATATACCTTCCCTATTGAGAGAGTTATCAACACCACAAGAACATCTCAAGGAGAATTTTGCATGAATATCAAAGTAGTGCAACAAAAGCATGATAGGATAACTCCAAGTTTGAATATTTATGCAAAGGATCACCAACAAGGTATAAGGGGAATAAGTTATGATAGGATTTTATCAAGTGAGAGGAAACATACCTAAGACATATATGAACCAAATTGTCATCATTAATGTTGTGGTCATCATTGTTATTAGTGACCACATTATTTTAGTCGCACCCATATAGGTGGAAATGCAATTGTTTTTTATCACAAGGAGTGTTTTTCAGTTTGTAATTGTTAATGCATAATTTTTTAGTCCTTAAAGGAATGTGGTCAATCTCTATATTGCTTACATTTTTATTTTTGCAAAGGATTTTTAGTTTTACAATTGTTGTTTCATTGTCATGTTGTGGGTTTCAAATCATGAGTTGCTATTATCAATCGTGAACAACTGCAAGTTTGCACATATTACGGAGGTTTCATTATTGATGATGATGATCGTGTTATTATGAATGGGGTTATTTCCTAATAGTTATTAGCCAGGACCTATTCACGTTATTATAAGTTTACTTAGGAGTTAATTTTCCTAGTTTTCATTTCTAAAAGTTAGTTATAATGGGGCCATGTCTCATTATTTACTTTTAGCTATCTATGCATTTAATAATTATCTCATGCATTTAATATTTGCATTGATAATTTAATGCTTGTGTCCTAGGTTGTTATGACTTAGTTGTCTCATGTGATAGGATTAAGACACTTTCCATGATCTTGTCTAATCCTATCTTACTCCTTACCTATATAAACAAGGCTTCATATGTACATTTATCATCTCAATTTTAGTTGTATAAGTCCAATATATCATTGCAATCTTGAGTATTGCATATTGGCCACATCGTGCATCCATTGTTGAAATTTCATGTTCTTTATTTTCCCTCTTGTGGAAGTTTGTTGATGGTTTTTACAGATGATCCTAGAGGCTTGATTCCTTGAGCAACTCAAAAATTGTCTATGAGCTATATCTTAGCACCTACATGGTATTAGAGCTTCAGAGTTGCAAAACCCTTTCTCAAATCTAAGGGTGATTCGAGCTTGAGCTTTTGAAAGGTGTGTATTAGGGAAAAATGGACCTCACGGTTGTGTTTGGAAGGCCCAAAAAACCCCCATTTTCATATATAATTTTTCATATTTTTGTGCAAGAAAAAAATCAGCTTTTTTCATGCGACTATCTTAAATTTGACGACCAAATGACCATTAGAAAACACTATGTTAAATTTGATGGCCAAATGACCACCATATGAAATTGTGTTAAATTTGGTGTTTATTTAGCCGTTGGTAGTTACTTTCTTAAATTTTATGTCCAAATGGTCGTCAGCAGGTTGCTCCATTTGGACCCCTTCTCCATTAGCAGTTTTTGTTTTGGAGGCAAACTTTGGAGGCTCATAACTTGGTCATATGGACTCATTTTTCTTAGAATTGTTTTTTATTATTTGGGATAGAATTTCACCCTCTACATAGTGGTCCAGTTGGTTTTTAATTTTTGGTGCTTGGATTTTTCCAAAATTGCAGATTTTCAGAGCTGTTGTCGAGCCATTCTCATTTTGGGAACTTCTAAGAATCCGTTCTCACTCATACGGTATTATTTTTGAGTGAGTTTTTTTTTAAAGCACATAATTTTTCATGTACTCTATAGTGGCATGATTAGATTGATCTCATTTTTTGTCAAAATTTTACTTTGAGCTTGAGTCCAAATTTGGCAATCTGTATGCACTAAGATCAAGTCCACTTCTCTATTTTTGGAAAGTGGCACCTATAATTGCAATAAGTATAAAGTGCCACAAATAATATTTTCTTGGGGTTTTTTTTGATTGAGTGATTTTGGGGGGGGGGGGGGGTTCTCTTGGTGTATTTCTTTGATTTATTTTCTTGGGCTCTCTTCATTTTTCATGGATCATTTTAAGGATCCTTTGCTGAAATCATATAACTACTCAACATGGCATCAACATACATGGAGTATATTAATGAATGAGGGTCACTCTCTATATGTTAATAATAAGGTACCTGAATCTACTAATGATGAGAAAAAGATTAAATGGATGATTGAGCACGCCAAATCTCTTGGATGTCTTCGTAAACTAGTTTCTCAATATTTTTTGTTCCAAATTAAATCATGCACAAATTCTCATGAGGCTTGGGACAAGTTAAAAACATTATATGATTCTATAGATGAAGTTAGAGGCTATCAACTTGATAATGAGCCAATGAGCCTTGATCCTAAGAACTTTAACAACATCCAGGACTACATCACTAGGGTTAATTATCTAAGGGAGCAATGTAAAGCATGTGGTATTGATAAGGACATTCAATTGGTCTATAATTCATTGAACAAACTTCATTCTGATTATGCTGCTTTTATTTCTAGCTTTCATACTCATAGGTTGACAATGGGGTCTACATATACTACACCATCATTTGCATCATTTTCTAATATGTTTATACATGAGCAACAAAAGCTTATCTCAATGGGTTTCATCAAGTCTTCTAAATCTCAGGCATTAGTGGTAGTTAGGTGAAAGAATCAGATACTACTAATAAGAAGTAGAAGAAGTCAAAGAAAAAACCACATTCAAATCAGCCAAGGGATAAATCCTCTTCCTTAGATAAATCATTTAAGAAGGATAAGTATACTTGTTCATATTGCAAGAAGCTTGGGCATGATGAACATTCTTGTTACGAGAAGGATCTTGACGAGTTGAAGCATCTTTTCAAAATGAATCATATTGATTTTCCTTCTAGAATGTTTGATTCATCACCTTCTTCTTCATCATCTTCAAAACAGTCTAATAAGGGCAAAGGTCATGCTGACTTGGATACTACATCAAGAAATAAAGGTGTTGACAGTCCAAGTGGCACAGCAACATGCAAACAGAATATTGATACTCGGTTTCTCCTGAAAGAGAAAGATGATCACTTGGATATCTTAGCTCCCAAGGTCTTTGTAGTTGGTTCTCAACTGTACTGATGTTGCTCAATTGGTCAATGTGACAGTAATGTTCAAGGGGCCTGCTCGTGTTGAGCTTCTGGATCGTTCTATGATCAATCATGAATTTAAATCTACTCTAACTGTGGTTTCTAAAGAAACAACAAAAGATAGGTCAGGGCTTTGGAATAGAAAAAATGATAGCTCACTTACCTTAATCAGACTTGTTATCCTTCAAGGAACTGTAAACTAAAACTGAAGAACAAAATTAACTTGTGATTAACACACAATTTCCTTCATTCACAGTGTTGATTTCAATAACAGACTACTAGTCACTATTTTGAATAAAACACCAAAATAACATTCCATTCCTTGAAGACTTCACAAATCAAATGATTAACTTAAGACAAACACCATTCTGAAACACAATCTGAAGTGGATTAAGATTTGGTTGCTTCTACTGTTAGTGGAACAGATAAGCAACACTTACATATCTGGCACAATCACCAGTGTACAGAAAATCCATGACTCCAAATTGTTTCCATTTATATTAAGAAAACTTGAAAAATACATTACAAACTATTCTGAATCTAATTCCTATCCTAAGAAGACAAAAGGAGCTCCTATTACAAAGAATCAGGATGTAGTTTTGTCTCTTCTAGTTCTGCTAACTACCAACTAACTATTTTCTAACTGTCAATTCTCTCTTTAGAAGTTCTTATTTTCTTAGCTACCAGTTCCAACCTTTACAAAGAGGCAAGAATGTCATATATATAGAATGTACCAACAGAATGCGTTGGCCCATGTTTTTAGGGTTTACAAAAATATCTGCTTCCAAGAGGAGATTCGGCCCTCAGATCTTTCGAAGAGAGTCAATGTTTCATTCAATGAGAAGCCCTGTTGTCCACGTCGATGATGGCTTGACCTCAAGAGAATCCTTTAGATCTTTTTGTAGCTATAGCATTTACTCTCCTGCCTTCGTGTCCATCTTTGAACTCTGTTGGGGTCGCCTTGAATGTCCCAAAGTATCACCATTAATATTGATCTACCTTTGCAGGTGGTCACTACAACTGTCCCTGTGAGTCACAGTTTCTTCCTTCCTTCGGCTTCCTTCATGTTCCAAACCTTCATTGTTTTCGAGCCAAGCCATCGCTTTGATCTCAGAAGGAGTCTGTCCCACTTGCATTTTGTAGATTTCATTCACAGGGATAGCTAATCGGTCAAACTGTTACTAGCCCGCCCCCTGAGCTTCCTCCGATTGGTTAGACATACGCCACACCAGATTCTCGGGTAGTCAAAAGTGGTCCATATTGAATCGCATGTTGGTGAGACACTAATCGTGTCTCCCCGATGTGATTTTTCCTCTCAACAGTGATCGGCATAGCGGGTATCAGTCGATGAGACCTTTCGGCGAGCTGCAGAAGTCATATCGAGCTCACCAAGACCATCGGCAAGACAGTTGCTAGTCGGCAAGACCACATGGTGAAGTCCTTCCCTCGGTGAATACACCCAGGTTAGAGAGACCTCTTGATGCCAGGGGGATGTTACCCCGAGTTCACGCCTTATCGCCGAGACTCCTACATTTCACTGAGACCTTTCATCGAAGCCCTCTCTGTCTCAGCGAGACCATCGCACTCGGGGAGACATCTCCCTGAGTCCATCCTTACTTCCCCAAACCCGAGTCCTTTTGCTTCGGTGTGACTTTCTTTCTTCGTCAAGACCTTATGGCGAAGGCATGATCCTTTTCCAAGCTCCATTTCTTTCGGTGGGGTCCCCTTTCTGTCGGCAGGACATCACATGGTCGGGGAGACCTCCTGCCGAGAATAAACCTTTCCTGGCGAGCTCCCCTAGTAGCATTTTCCTATCACTGAGACATTATCAGATCGGTAAGACATCTTACCGAACCCATTCCATTCGTTCAATTACATCACTAGGGTTAATTATCTAAGGGAGCAATGTAAAGCATGTGGTATTGATAAGGACATTACATCACTAAGGTTAATTATCTAAGGGAGCAATGTAAAGCATGTGGTATTGATAAGGACATTCAATTGGTCTATAATTCATTGAACAAACTTCATTCTGATTATGCTGCTTTTATTTCTAGCTTTCATACTCATAGGTTGACAATGGGGTCTACATATACTACACCATCATTTGCATCATTTTCTAATATGTTTATACATGAGCAACAAAAGCTTATCTCAATGGGTTTCATCAAGTCTTCTAAATCTCAGGCATTAGTGGTAGTCAGGTGAAAGAATCAGATACTACTAATAAGAAGTAGAAGAAGTCAAAGAAAAAACCACATTCAAATTAGCCAAGGGATAAATCCTCTTCCTTAGATAAATCATTTAAGAAGGATAAGTCTACTTGTTCATATTGCAAGAAGCTTGGGCATGATGAACATTCTTGTTACAAGAAGGATCTTGACGATTTGAAGCATCTTTTCAAAATGAATCATATTGATTTTACCCCAAGTTCACGCCCTATCGCCGAGACTCCTACGTTTCGCTGAGACCTTTCATCGAAGCCCTCTCTGTCTCGGCGAGACCATCGCACTCGGGGAGACATCTCCCTGAGTCCATCCTTACTTCCCCAAACCTGAGTCCTTTTTCTTCGGTGTGACTTTCTTTCTTCGTCAAGACCTTATGGCGAAGGCATGATCCTTTGCCAAGCTCCATTTCTTTCGGTGGGGTCCCCTTTCTGTCGGCAGGACATCACATGGTCGGGGAGACCTCCTGCCGAGAATAAACCTTTCCTGGCGAGCTCCCCTAGTAGCATTTTCCTATCACTGAGACATTATCGGATCGGTAAGACATCTTACTGAACCCATTCCATTCGTTCAGAGTCTCCCTAAGTTCCTTTTATTTCCCCGAGCATAATATGTTTTGGTGAGACATCTCCTAATCGCCGAGACCTCGTGGCGATGAAATCTTGCTTTGCCGATGTCATTTCATTCCATTGAGACTCTGATGGATCGACAAGACTTACGCCGATATTACTTCATGTCAGCAAGACCTTTCCTCAAAGCTGAGACTTCATGCTGAGCACATCTTTCTCTGGCCTCCTCCTTACCCTCTAGCGAGACAAACGCTAATCGGCCAGACCTCCTGCCGAAGGAAAAATTATCGCCGAGACTTACTCCTTTCGGCAAGATGTTATGCCGAACTCAAAATCTTTTGGTGAGGGCTCCTTCATGTTGGCAAGACTCTAGCATGTCATCCAGACTTTATGCTGATGACACAACCTTTTTCTGAGCTTTTCATTTTGGGGAGACCCCTCTGTAGTCACGCCGATGTGTATCCTTTGATTCCACATGTGTCGCTGTAACATTCCTTTGTCGGGGAGACATCTTGTAGATATCCTATGCCTTCGCCGAAAAGAAGTCTCCACACGCTCACTTTTGGTCACCATGACAACCTCATTCTCTCCCCGATGAAGCAACATGTCAGTGTGACATCTTAGGTCGGCAAGACTACAGGACCTCATACCGATAGATTCCTTCATGTGCTTTGTTGGCGAGAGCAAATGTATTCATCGACACTTCTCTCTAAAGGAAAGTCTTTCACCGAGATGCATATCCTTATCGGTGGTCGGAAAGACTTAAGGAGCTCAGTAAGACCATACACCGAAGGAGGCAACTCATGTCGAAGCGGATGCTTGTTTGCATTAGTCGGTGAGAAATAAAGAAGTCGCCAAGACTTCTTCCCGAAGTCAAATCTTCATGCCGAAATGTGTTCTCCTTGATGCCGATCGGTGAGACATAAAAGAGGTCACTGAGACCCTTCTCCAAAGGAGACCTTCATGCCGAAGGGAAACTCCTAGTCATTAGAACGATGATCAATGTCTTGCTGATGGATGCCTGCACGTGAATTTCACTTGCCATGACATCTCTGGGGTCTTGTCGAAAGGCAACACAGATGCATATTTAACAGAATGCACTGGTAGTCGGCAAGACATTTGTAAGGTCTTGCCAACTTTCTTCTTAGAGGAAAATTATGACCAACTGAATTGAGGAAGGTATTACAACTGAGCTCCCTTGAGAAATATTACCATGTGTAGGATTTAATCCTACAAAAACAAATGATTCCATTAGTCCCCAAAGCATGTAAAATATATTAAAATAAACTATCATGTTGCTTATGATTATTTCATTGAATATTTGGCAAGAAGGAAACCAAATCAAGTTGAGATAGAACCAAGATTTAAATCAGACTGAAAAAAGGACAAACCCAGGCAGAAAATAGAAGCACCATCGAGAGGAAAGCAAGTAACCAAAAGAAAAAGAAACCAGAAAGAGAAAGGGGGACCCATTTTGTTCTAGGATAAAATGGGGTGGTTATGCGGGGCATAACAAATGGCGATTCAGTTGGGAAAATGGTTTAACCATTTTCAAGGAGTTGAAGGATTCAGCTACCCAGAACTCCTAGTTTATGAACATCACAACTCCAGTTGGGTCAATTTTAACAAGCGAGGTTGAGCTAGAATCTCAAATGTAAATCAACAATGGCTAGCCCTAAATCTATGTGTGTGCTTGATAGTGCATCATCATTTCATAAAGTTTTCTTCATCTTGTGGACAACAATGTGCAAGATTTGAGCTACATGAGTTGATTCCCTTTGGCTGTCGTGCAATGATATCCTGGGCATTGCTCCGCTGCCAGTCAGGCGTCTATAGCCCCAATGGAGATACCTCTAGTTTTCTCACAACATTGCTCTACTACCAGTCAGGCATCCATAGTCCCGGTAGAGATACTGGAATCACCCACTCATATTGAGTCCTCTTTCTCTTTAAATAGTTCTCTTTTTCTCTTTTTTTTTTTTTTCTTTTCTTTGAGTTTCAGATATTTCAGAGACTTTTTTTTTTAAAATATGTCAGATGCTTAACATCTGTCCTGGGTTGAAAACTACCATGGACTTCATAACAACACTTGGAAGATCGAATTTTTCACTCAAATCTTACAACACTATCACCCTAGGACAAATATACCAGTATAAGGGAGATGATCTTAATGATTTGTGAGAGATTCAAGGGGAGCTAATGAAGTTTATTTACTTTGCACCTTGCTTTCAAGACCTTCCACAACTCTTATTGACAATGGGAATGAAACAAAGAGTTTAGGACAAAATCACCCCATCAGAAAGCTTGAAATACCTAAACCGCTTCTCTCCTAACAACCATAGTATGCTTCACATAAGACAGCCACCATTTCAAGATGGAAAGAACAGATAAACCCAAAAGAACAGAACAAACAGAAACCAAACAGTAAAGGAAACAAAAAGGACAGAAAGGAAGGACAAACAAACAGTCAGCAAACTATTTACAAACAAAGAGTGAATTACTTACACAAAGAGCAGCAGATTATTTACAAGCAGAAACACAGACACTATTTATATAAATACAAATTATTTACAACAGGAGACAAATAAATTATTTACATAAAGAGCAACAAATTACTTACATGCAGAACAGAAATTAACCAGCTTTATGACTCAAAATGGTGCTTGAGAAACTACCCATTGACAAGAAAAGGAACAGGTTCTCCAATTAAGCTACTCAATCGAAAAGAATTTTCCCCTAGGATCTCTGCAACTTGATAAGGGCCTAGCCACAACTTGTCAAACTTTTGGTGGTTGCCTTTCTTTTCACTAGCTTTATCCCATAATAACACAAGGTATGATATCCTAAAGGCTTTGATTTTGGCTCTTTTTTCAAACCAACATTTGACAACAGCCTGGTGTCTAAAGAATTGTTGCAAGGCGGCATCTCTTTGTTCTTCTAATTTCAATAAAGCAGCTAGTCTTACCTCTATCCTATTGTCACTAGAGTAGAATTTCTGCATGAACTCAAGGATAGGTATTTGCAGATGGATAGGAAAGACCGGCTCTTGGCCATATACCGACTTGAATGGTGAGGTGTTTAAGGCAACCTTAATCCTAGTCCTATCTGCCCATAATGCAAATTTCAGCTGGGTATGTCAATCCCTTGGGTTGCTTTCTAACAACTTTTTGATCACCCCTATAAGATTCTTGTTGGTTGACTCTGCCACTCCATTGCCTTGTGGGTAATAATTTGAAGAATATTTTAGAACAAATTTGTGATCATATGCTCAAGAAATAAATTTAGCAAAAGAGAAGGAAGAGTCATTGTCACATACCAACGCAAAAGGTACCCCAAACCTGGTGGTGATGCACTCGGTGAGGAACTTGATCACTACCTCTGTGGTGTTGTTCTTGCAGGGTATAGCCTCTGTCCACCTCATGCAGTAGTCAGTGGCAGTTAGAATGAATTTGTGTCCTACAGAAGAGTTTGGGTTAATTACCCCAATAAAATCAAGTGCCCACTGGGCAAATGGCCTTACCTCATAGACAGGTTGCAATGGCATGGTTGAATGGCGTTCCCTTGGTGTAGGAATCTGACAGATGTGACATGTCCTCACATGCTGATGGGAATCTTTGAATACACAGGGCCAGTAATAACCAGATCTGAGGATCTAGTGTGCCAAATAATTTGCAGACCCATGACCTGTGCCATGTTTCCCATGAAACGCAGAGATCACATGTTTAGCCTCTTGATGATCAAGGCATCTCAGGTATACTCCTTCAAAATTCTTCCTGTATAGCAACCCTCCCTTGAGCATGTAATGAGAACTCTTCATTCTTAGCGCTCTCATTTGGGTTGCATTTATTCCCTCTGGACACTGATTATTGAGCATAAATCAAATGGTATCAACATACCAAGGGTCGTTAGAGAAAGATTGGGTCGTGTATTGCTAACATATGATGTTGTCGCCAACATTCGCCATGGACTGAGACAAGCCTGTACCCCTGACTATTTTCATAGTGTGTATCTCTAGATCGAATTCTTGCAAGATGGCCATCCATTTGCCTCTCCTTTCTCCCAGCTCGCTCTGCATAAGTAGGGACTTCACAGCAGCGTCAGGAACTACAGCGACAACTTGGCTTCGGAGGATGTAATGCCGAAACTTCTTGATAGCCCGAACCAGTGCAAAGGCTTGCTTCTCGAGAGGCAGGTACTTGATTTCCGCATTTTTGAATGGAGAGCTCATGAAAGCAATCGGTCTCTCCTCTGCCTCTTCTCCCCGTTGAGTTAATAGTGTTGTACAAGAATGTTCAGAAGCAAAGGAATAGATATAAAACCGTCTCAGATAGTCAGGGCTAGTGAGAACAGGCGCTTCTAAAATGGATCGCTTGACTTGTGAAAATGCATCTTTTGCCTCCTCAGTCCACTCTGTTTTAGCATCCTTCTTCATCATTTTGTTCAATGGTTTCACGATTTTAGCAAAGCCCGTTATAAAATTTCTCACAAAGTTGATTTTCCCAAAGAAGGACCTCATTTCTTTCTTGCTTCCTGGTCGGGCGATCTTCATAATGGATTCGACTCGATCTGGATCGATTGAAATCCCTCTTTCAAAGATCACGTGTCCCAAAAGCTTGCCCTCTAAAACTCTGAACACACACTTTCTAGGATTCAAGGAGATGCCATACTGGATGCATCGTTCTAGAACCTTGGCCAAGTCCATAGCATGGTTCAAGCGATCCCTAGAGAACACTGTCAGGTCATCCATGTAGATGATGATGCACTTTCCAATCAAATCCTTGAATGCTATGTCCACTGCACGCTGAAAGGTCACCCCAACATTTATTAGACCGAATGGCATCCTCCTGTATGCAAATGTTCCCCACTTTGTAGTGAAGCTTGTCTTCATCCTGTCTTCACAATTGACCATTACTTGATTGTATCCAGAGTAGCCATCCAGGAATGATATCATCTGAGATCCATTGACCGTCTACAACACTTCATCCAGAGAAGGGAGTGGGAAATTATCCTTTTCTGAAGCTCTATTCAGATTTCTGAAGTCCACGCATAGCCTAATATCTTCGTTCTTCTTGCAAACTGGAACTAGGTTATCCACCCAAGTTGAATGGTGCACAAGGAAGATTATCCTTGCAGAGAGCAGCTTTTGGACTTCTTTGAAGATTAATGGTTCAATCAGGGCATTGACAGGGCGCTGCTTCTGTCAGAAGGGTTTAGCTTCAGGCTTCAACGGAATAGTGTGAGTCATAACAGAGGCATAAAATGTCTTTAAGTCTTCATATCCCCAAGAAATTGCAGCAATATCTTTCTTAAGTGCCTTCAATATGTCTTTTTTGATTGCTTCAAGAAAGGCTTTCCCTATGTAGACATTCCTTTCAGGACCAAAATCAGCTAAGTTAACAATTTCGTATTCACCTCCTTTATCTTCAGCTGATATCTTCTCTCGAGCCCTTAGGTATGAGTAAAAATCCTTTCTAAAGAAACCATTCCCTTGGGAATGTTATTATTCTTTAGATTGAGGACCCCTTCTATATCACATTCCTTAGGGCTCCAATCCCCTTGATCTCTATTGGATTCATCAATAATTTGCCCCTCAAAAACATCTGAGCTTTCTAAGAAAGCAAGAATATTCCGGTCATCATCAAAGACTTGAAAGTTCTTGATATTATCAGGAACTGCAGGGGTGGAAATTAATTCCACGGAGAATTTCTTGAGCTTTGAGCCTTGCATAGGTTCTAGGGTGCTTGCAGCAACAGCCAATGAATCAGCTACCTAATTTTCTTCTCTAGGGATTAAGCTAATCCCAAAGGCATCAAAGTCCTTAATCAGGTTCCATACCCGATTTCTGTAAGCTACCAGCCTTCTGTTGTGACATGTGTATTGGATGCGCACCTGCTTAATAACAATTTATGAATCTCCCTTGACCATCAAGGCTGTGACTTTCTTCTTATGTGCAAACATTAGTCCCCATGCCAGAGCTTCGTATTCTGCTACATTGTTAGTACATCCAAATTGCAACCTGTAAGAAGCAAAGAATGTTTTCCCTCTCGGGCTGGCTAGTTCAATCCCAACACCACAGCCTGTTTTGGATTTAGATCCATCAAAGGTGAGGGTCCATAGCTGATCATAGGCTGGGGTTGGCTCTTTGGGGGTTGTTGTAGGCATTTGGATAGGATTAGCCAGGGGTGGGGCTCCTTGATCTCCCACATCAGATATAAGGAAAAGGTGTTCTGTAGTTTCTTTAGGTATACTTTCCTATTCTGGCTCAGTTGCATCATTTGACCTATGGCTATCCTTCTAACAGTCACTTGTTTCTTTGGTTAACCCCTTGGGTTTTGGTATATTCATAAGTGCAAGGGTATTGGGAAAATCTTGGAGTTGTTCTGCATCAATATGTTGATTTGGACATGTGTCTAGGGTAGCTTCAATTTGAGAAGGAGGCTCCTTTGAAAGTACCCTATCTCTAGTTAACATTATTGCTTCCTTGACCTCAAATGAGAAGCGGTCTGCAATGGTCTCAGGGTGACTTGAGCTAGCTTCCTCAGCTTGGGAAATATGATTTAAAATGTCAATGCAGGGTTGGCAAGTTAATTCAGAATGATTTTGGTAATGTACCCTGCACCAATTAGGGAGCAGAAGACTTTGCAAGTCGGTACCTTCTCCCAAGACTGGCTGATCCTGTTGTAGCTTGTTGTCCAATGCCTATTGGTTTTCATTCATCACAGAATCAGGGAACTTTTGTATTAATAGTTCTTTAGGATCAAGAATGGAAAAGGTTAAAATTTCATCTCTTTTGTAAACCCCTATCCCAGTTTCATCTTACCGAACCCGTTCCATTCATTCAGAGTCTCCTCGAGTTCATTTTATTTCCCCGAGCTCAATATGTCTTGATGAGACATCTCCTAATCGCCGAGACCTCATGGCGATGAAATCTTGCTTTGCCGATGTTGTTTCATTCCGTTGAGACTCTGATGGATCGGAAAGACTTATGCCGATATTACTTCATGTCGGCAAGACCTTTCCTTGAAGCCGAGACTTCACGCCAAGCACATCTTTCTCCGACCTCCTCCTTACCCTCTGGCAAGACAAACGCTAATCAGCCAGACCTCCTGCCAAAGGAAAAATTATCGCAAAGACTTACTCCTTTCGGCAAGATGTTATGCCAAACTCAGAATCTTTTGGCCAGGGCTCCTTCATGTCGGCGAGACTCTAGCACGTTAGCCAGACTTTATGCCGACGACACAACCTTTTGTTGAGCTTTTCATTTAGGGGAGACCCCTCTGTAGTCACGTCGATGTGTATCCTTCGGTTCCACATGTGTCGCTGTAACATTCCTTTGTCGGGGAGACATCCTGTAGATATCATATGCCTTCGCCAAAAAGAAGTTTCCACACACTCACTTTTGGTCGCCATGACAACCTCATTCTCTCCCCGATGAAGCAACATGTCAGTGTGACATCTTAGGTCGGCAAGACTGCAGGACCTCATACCGATAGATCCCTTCATGTGCTTTGTCGATGAGAGAAAATGTATTCGCCAAGACTTCTCTCTGAAGGAAAGTCTTTCACCGAGATGCATATCCTTATCGGTGGTCGGCAAGACCATACACCGAAGGAGGCAACTCATGTCGAAGCGGATGCTTGTTTGCATTAGTTGGTGAGAAATAAAGAAGTTGCCAAGACTTCTTCCCAAAGTCAAATCTTCATGCCAAAATTTGTTCTCCCTAATGTCGGTCGGTGAGACATAAGGAGGTCGTCGAGACCCTTCTCCAAAGGAGACCTTCATGCCGAAGGGAAACTCCTAGTCACCAGGACGATGATCAATGTCTTGTTGATGGATGCCTGCACGTGAATTCCACTCGTCGTGACATCTCTGGGGTCTTGCCGAAAGGCAACACAGACACATATTTAACAGAATGCACTAGTAGTCAGCAAGACATCTGCAAGGTCTTGCTGACTTTCTTCTTAGAGGAAAATTATGACCAACTGAATTGAGGAAGGCATTACAACTGAGCTCCCTTGAGAAATATTACCATGTGTAGGATTTAATCTTGCAAAATAAATGATTCCATTAGTCCCCAAAGCATGTAAAATATATTAAAATAAACTATCATGTTGCTTATGATTATTTCATTGAATATTTGGCAAGAAGGAAACCAACTCAAGTTGAGACAGAACCAAGATTTAAATTAGATTGAACAAAGGACAAACCCAGGTAGAAAAAAAAAGCACCACCGAGAGGAAAGCAAGTAACCAAAAGCAAAAGAAACCAGAAAGAGAAAGGGGGACCCATTTTGTTCCAGGATAAAATGGGGTGGTTATGCGGGGCATAACAAAAGGGAAAGCTCTTTGTGCTTTTTTAGGTCTAGGATCAGGGAGATGGCTTCTAGATTTGGGAGCTTCTCATCATATGGCATCTTCACAATCTATGTTCTCTTCTTTTGAGCCATGCACTATGTATCCTATTTTGATGGGAAACCGTACATACACGAGTGTACTTGGGAAGGGATCTATTAGCTTTGGGGAAAACACCTTCCAAGATGTTTTGTGTGTTCCTCATTTGATGAACAATATTCTTTCCATATATCACATTACACATGTTGGAGATGAGAGGATTGCGAAGTTCACTCCTAATTTAGTTATCATTCGAGACTTGGAGAGTAGAGAGATTATTGCTACTAGGATGGTTGATCATTCATCTTGGTTGTATACCTTTACAAATTTTTCTTTTGATGCTGACATTGTTCCTTTAGTTGTTGATCACACTTCTAGTGTGAACCATGATTCAGAGGAGACATTTGGCTTCTTGAACTTGGGTGTTCTCACATCCGATCCCATTCTTGAGTCTTGTATTTCATCTCCTCCATCTTTTGTTGCATTTGATGATGCTCATATTGGCATAGGTTTTGCCTCTTGTTATTCAGTACAACACGATCTACATTTTCTTCCAGCTACATCCACTTGGGATGCATACTTGACAGACATTGGTGGGTTGTTTGTTGAGTCTCATATTTTAGATTTGGGAGACACCATTGATTGCATACATTTTCTCTTTGATGGAGACGATTCTTCTTTACTTGTTGCCAGGGAATACTCTGACCCTCTTGTTCATTCTCTACATGATCATTCTTTTCAGTTTGATATGAGTGTAGATACATTTGGACAACATTTGAAGGAGGCTTCTTCAGAGGAGGTGGTTTCCTTGTCTTTGGTGTGTGTCTGATATTCATCTCTAGGAGGTTTTGCATTGACATCTTCAGCTATGTGGCCTAGAATTCCTATTTGGAGTTTGTCAAATTTCACTTCAACATGGAGATACTTGAGCATTTTTCAGAGACATCATCTATCATTCTTCTTCCCTCATATTTCTTTTTGGAATGGGAAAAAATCATGCATATCATTTTTTTTTTTCCTAAGGGAAGGAATATTGTTTGGTGAGATTGGATCATCTTCAACATTCAATGTTGAGCTTCTACCATTGTAGGAGACTCACCATTGAGGGGGGTTGTATGGTCTCTCTTCTTCTCTCTTATTGGGGATCTTTTTTCTCGGATGGGGTTTTGTCCCTCTCATGCATCACTGAGAGTATTTTGTATTTCATCTCTTTTGGGGAGGAGTTTTGTCCCATTGGTTTTTCTCCTTTTCTTTGATTGTGAGTGATTTATTTTCATTTCACTTGTACATGGGTACCTAACATGGCCTTATAGTTGGGACCCATCTTTGTGTCATTTGAATAATAATCTACTCCCTAAGTTGCACTTATGGGGGGTGTTGGTATAAATGGGGTTATTTCCTAACTAGTTATTAGTGAGGACCTATTCACATTATTATAAGTTTACTCAGGAGTTAAGTTTCCTAGTTGTCATTTCTAGAAGTTAGTTATAATGGGTCCATGTCTCATTATTTACTTTTAGTTATCTAGGGATTTAATAATTCTCTCATGCATTTAATATTTGTATTGAGAATTTAATACTTTTGTCCTAGGTTGTTGTGACTTAGTTGTCTCATGTAATTGGATTAAGAAATATTTCATGATCTTTTCTAATCCTATCTTGTTAGATTCTTCAAAAAGCAAGAATCGAGCCAAGATCCGATGTTGGTCGTAGATCACATGCAACTCCAATAAGAAAATGATCAAAGATCTAAATAGTAGAATGAAGAGAAAATCTAAAATGAGAGAACAATAGAGACAAAGCAAGAGAATTTTGAGAATACTCTCGTGACTCTCACCGAACAATCACCGAACTAATGGAGGTGAGAGGAGAATGCTCAATATGTAGAAAAATAGGGGTATGTACATCCAAGAGGTGCATTAACTCCTACTACCTTTAAAAGGTGGGAGGTTTTACCTACTTGGGAAATGCCAAAACATGTGGAATAACCTCCTCAAGTGAAGATAGGAGAGAGGTGGCACATAAATCCAAAAGAGGGTGAGAAACCCAACTACCCCATAAACTACTCAAGTAAATACAAAATAGTGGTTATGAGTGGTGGCACAACAAGCCAAAATAGAGTGTGTAACTCAACTATCCATGTGTGGGAGAGAGTGAGACATGTAGCTATTGTATTTTTCCACATTTCCTCATATTACCACATCTAATAAACCTAAGCAATCTTAAATAATAATGTGTAGGAAAAATAAATACCCCCTAACATCAGGAAAATAAAAAACCTACACTAACACCCTCCCTTAAGCATAGCTTAGGTGGGTGAAAAGATGGGTCCCGACAAATAAGGCCATGTTAGGTACCCATGTACATAGAGACCCCCCCCCCAAAAGAAGAAGCCCCCCATGGAAGAGGAATAGCCCCCCCTAAATAGAGACAGAAAATACCCCCCCAAAGTAGAGAGAGTAGAATGAAGGACTAAGAAGCCCCTCTTGAAGTAGACACCTGTCGCACCCCTAGAAAAGCTCAAAAATGAAGGAACTTGCTCTCTATGAAGGGTTTGGTGAAGATGTCTGCAATTTTCTCCAATGTAGAATAATACTTAAGATCAATGATGCATTCCTGAATTCCCAAATGTAGTGCATATGTATCTCAATGTGTTTTTTCCTCTGGTGATGAACTGGATTTCTTGAGATCCATATAGCACTCTAATTATCACAAAAGAGGACTGTAGGCTTTCTTAATGGAATTCAAAACTCAATGAGAATATTCTAAATCCAAATAGCCTTAGTGGTGGCATTAACTGCCCCTTGATACTCACCCTTTGTAGATGAAAGAGAAATTCTAGACTGCTTCTTGCTCAACCAACAAACTAGACCAAAACCAAGTGAGAAGCAATACCCAGAAGTAGACTTATGATCCAAAGAATTGCCTGTCCAATTTGAATCTGTATGTCCCACCAAGTCAATATCCACGCCCACTGCATAGTGAATCCCATAGCTATAAGTACCCTAAATATAGTGAAGGATCTTCTTAGTTTCCTTCCAATGCAACTCATGTGGCTCCTGCATGAATCTAGAGACCATGCTCACAACATATGAAATGTCGGGTCTCATATGAGTCAAGTAGATGAGACTCCCAACAAGATTTTGGTATAAAGTGCCATCAACCAAAGGTGAGGAACACTTAGCCTCAAGTTTGACCCCTAACAAAAATGGAGTCGATGCAGGCTTACAGTTAGCCATGCGAAATCTGGAGAGCATGTCAAGTGCATACTTGGGTTTTCCAAGGAAGATACCCAAAGATGACTGAGTTATCTCAATCCCCAAGAAATAATGCAAAAGACCCAAGTCTGACATCAAAAATCTATCATGTAGAGCAGTTTTCACCGCCTTGATGGTGGATGAGTGACTCCCAGTGATCAAAAAGTCATCAACATATAGAACCAAAAATGTGAGAGTGTCATCTTGTTGTAGAATGTAGAAATTCATATTAGAATGGCATCGAGTGAACCCAACTATCAGAAGGAAGGGTTCCATCTTGTCATACCAAGCTCAAGGAGCTTGTTTAAGGTCGTAGAGAGAATTTTGAAGATGACACACAAGTGAAGGATCCTGGATGAACCCCTGTGGTTGCTCCATGTAGATTTCCTCCTGAAGGTCACCATGAAGAAATGCACTCTTCACATTCATCTGATGAACTTCCCAAAGATGGGTTGCAGCTATAGCAAGGACAAGTCGAATGGAATTTATCTTGGCAACTAGTGCAAAAGTCTCAAAGTAGTCAATCCTGGGAACCTGGGAGAATCCTTTTGCTACTAGGCGAGCCTTATCCTTGTCAACCGACCCATCTACTATACATTTTTTCTGATAGATCCACTTGCATCGAACAAGTTTCCTTCCCTTTGGAAGAGGGACAAGATCCCATGTGTGATTCCTCTCTAAGGAATTGAACTCTTCTTGCATCGCAACATCCCACTCGGGAATACCTGAAGCTTATTGAAATGACTATGGATCATAAGCTGAAACAACAAAGATATGTGGAGCTTGTTGAAACTATGACCTTGTTCTTCTAGTATCTGATGGATCACCCACCTGTAGACACATAAAATATACAGATTGATATCGCACACTCGATCATGATCTATTAACATCAGTTCTGCCTAAATCATCTCCTTTACAAACAATTTAATTGAATAATCTTTATTTGATTAAATTCATCAAATTTCGTCTTTTAATTAAATAAATCAACTTTATTCGATTAAGTCATCATCTTCTTTTAATTAAATAAATCATTTTATTTAATTAATCCTATAGTCCCCCTTTAATTAAAAAAATCAATTTTATTTAATTAATCTCTAAAGTCACTCTATTAAATTAAATCAATCTTTATTTAATCTAACTTCATCTCTCTTTAATTAAATAAATCAAAATATTTATTTAATTGAGTCTAAATTCATATTCCTCTCAACTTTGATTTAAATCAATCCATAAATGTAAATCAAATTGTCACATCATTTAATCCTTCATTAAATTAATTAACCCTTGGTTAATTTAATCATGAGTCATGTCCCATCCTCCATGTTTTGCCACTTGCACATGAAAATAGATTTAATTCATTTAGTAAATCTCTATTTACTTTCAAAAAGGCATCCAAGTGGGAATATTCCTCAAATTTGAAATCTCCCCCCAAAAGGTCTTGTCCTCCAAACATGGCATTTAATATCTCTTACATGTCCTTTTCTTGAGCCATGTGGCATTAACTTCACCTTTCACCTCATCCTTCAAGCCATCTTTTGAATTTGAATCTCCCCCCTCTTTGCACATTCTTCAAAATGTGCTCATTCCTCAACCATTCACATGATGACATGTGGCTTCTTCTCATTGGTTGAAGATTTGTCCCACATTCATCCCTTTTTCCTCTTCTCTCATCAATCTCATCTATAAATGAAGAGCTCATCCTTCATTTTGATCATCCACCATTTGAGTAAGCTTACTATACTCAAATACATCTTCAAAGCATTTGCAAGATTCATCAAATTCATCAATGGTAGCTAGGTTATGCAAGTTTTTCATCATGGAGCACACTTGAATCTTCAACAAAGTGGATCACTATCACCATTCATCATCAAAGCTTGCAAAGGAGTTGGGAAAGGGCCAATTTCCACATCAAATTGGCACCAACTCCCCCATAGGATCAAGATTTTGCATTATTTGAATAGGATTAATCTCTTTTATTGCTTTTCATTGCATTTCTTGCTTTCATTTCCTATTTCGAATCATGTTAATGGATTTTATGGGGAATCTCTATTCTAACTTGCATTTGATCTTATTAATGTGTTCATTTTTTGAAACTGTGACCTTGTTCTTCTAGTATCTGATGGATCACCAACCCAATCACCAGCTGACTCAAGTGTCTGACGAGCCCAAAGAGGAGCACGGGTTGGAGAGTCTAGAGGAGAATGATCAACCTCTGAATGATGACTAGGAGAAGAATGTGAATCCTCATCATCACTGTTGCCATCTAAAGTAGAGGAAGAAGACTCCTCATCAAGATTAGGAGGATTAAGATCCTCTAAAGAACTATCATCATGATGCACAGGCTCCAATCTAATAGTGGATTGAGAAGTGGTAAGAGAAGAACTGGAAGGGATCTCCTCAAAATGAACACTCCTCTCAATGAACAACTCATGAGTGGTAGGATGGAGAAGCCTATAGCCTTTGACATCATCTAGATACCCAAAAAATATGCAAGGCTCGCTTTGTGGATTCATAACCTTGTGTTTCTTTGTTGGAATGTGGGCCCATGCAAGAGAGCCAAACACTCTAAAGTGCTTAACTATGGGTTTTCGACCAGTCCAAGCTTAAAAAGGAGTTACCCCCTTCACAGCTTTGTGAGGAACTTTGTTTTGGATGTAACACGCACAGTTGATGGCCTCTACCCAGTATTGAGGTGCCAAAGATTTGGAGTAAATCATACAATTAGCCATCTCTTTTAAGGACCTATTCTTGTGTTTTGTGACACCATTCTACTGAGGACTATATGGAACTGTGTGTTGCATGTTGATACCTTCTGAAGCAAAAATCTATTCTAATTGATTATTAACATATTCACCCCCATTATCTGTATTTAGAATCTTGATGAACTTCCCAAACTATTTCTCTGGAAAAGCTTTGAAATCCTAAAAATTCTCAAAGACCTCATACTTCTATTTGAGAAAGTAAACCCAAGTGTATCTGGAAAAGTCATCAATAGATGTCAAGACATATCTAGCCTTACTAAAAGATGGTTGTGGAAATGGTTCTGTTAGGTCACTGTGTACCAACTCCAATAGTAGTGTAGCCCTCCATGCTTTGAATTTATCATATTTCTCCTTAGGATGCTCACAAAGAACGCATCCTTAGAAAAAACCATTAGAAAATCAAATAGAAGGAAACCTTGTAAACATATCATGTTGACTGAGTTGCTACAAGTAACAGTAGTTCAAGCGGCCAAACCGTTGATGCCACAAACAACTCACCTCATTTGGATGAGTGAGTAAGGTTGTCGAAGGAGAGTCAAGAACAAAGTGAGAAAATTGATATAGTCTAGACTAATGATCTACTTTTCCCATGGAACTGTAGACCCATTATGTATTTCACTGATTACCACTGTATTTGGAGTGAACTCAACTCGCTTGCTAGTACCAATGTGAGTGATCTGATAAATAGATAGGAGATTAGTTGACAAAGACGGAACATAAAGAAAATCCTCAAATGTCCCTTAACCCACATCAATAGACCCTCTCCCATGCACTTCAACAGGAGTGTCATCACCCATTAATATGGTAGGCATTAAACATGGCTCCAAAGAGGTAAAATTATCCTCTAATGAGGCCATGTGGTGCGAAGCACCCAAGTCAATGATCCAAGAATTTGGTTGTGAAACAAAAACAACTAGAGCCTTTCCCTTTCCTTTCCCCTTACTTTTGTATGTGTCCTTAGAAGACCCTTCTGATGAACTCTGTTTGACTGAATCAAGCACCTTGATATTGTTCTTTTCTAGAAGATGAGAAAGGTAATTGATTTTCTTCTTTAAAGATTTATGTTCATCATGACCAAGCCTCTTACAGTAAGAACACTTGACCTTCTCCTTCTTAGGTTGATCACCTTTTTATGAAGAGGTATGATTATCTGCTTTTGAAGCAACAAGTTCCTGATCTTTCTTCTTCTCTCCCCAGTTCTTTTGTTTCTTATCCTTCTTGCTAAGCCCTTTATGTTCTTTTGTTCCCTGATTGACAGCTAAGGCATGTGACTTAGAGGGCTCAATTGTACCCATTAGAACCATTTTTTCCTGCTCCCTAGTGAGCTCTACAAAAAATTCATCTAGAGAAGGCATTTTGTAGGTTGAAGCTAGGGAACATTTTGTAGCATAGAATGTAGAAACAAATACAAAATAGTTAGGACCAAGCTTAGAAAGAATACTCAAGATCAGTTGCTTATCATCCTTCTTGATTCCACATTGTTCTAATTGCAATCTAATGGCCTTCAATTTTGTGAATAAGTCTTGTATAATGTCAAAACTGCTAGGACTTAACCCTATGAGTTCATTCTCTAACTGATGACCCCTTAACTCATCCTGCTTACCAAAGAGGATTTCCAATTTAGTCCACACTTCATTTGGTGTAGTGGCAGATTCAATGTGAAAAAGAAGGTCAAGAGAGACTGACATGCACAAAGTACCAAAGGCTTCATCACATTTATTAAACCATTTTTTCTTTCTCCAGCATCTTGAGGTTCTGTTTCAACTCCCATTATAACACGATGATATCCATGTCTTTTTAGATATATTATCATCTTATATTTCCATTCAAAATAGTTAAATGGAGTTAAAACTGGAAGTGTAGATGCATCCATGAGTGCAGAAAAGAAGATTGCAAAGTAGAAGGAAAAGTGCAAAAAAGAAGAACACTAGAAAACCCCCCTTTTCACTAGTTTCTAAAATGACCACCCCAGAAATTGCAATGTTGGCACTTTATAATTAGTGTGATTTACAATGCAAATCTTTAGATTTTCAGACTCTTACAGGGCCCAAAATGGCCAAAACATTGAACTACAGCTAAAGTACAATATGAGATCAAATTAAGAGCACCAATATGGATTACATAGAAAAATATGAACTCTGGAAAAAACAACACCAAAAACGGAGTCCGTTTGTACAAGTTATCACTCCCGGAAGGTCTCAAAACGAGAATTACGCAGCAAATTTTGGAAGAATCTTCAATTTCTGGGAATCTAGAGTATCAAATCAAAAAACCAACTTCTCCATAGCGTAGAGCATGAAATTCTACCCAAAATAAAAATAAAAATTACATTAAAAAAGGAGTTCATATGCTCAAGTTATAGTCGTTTGAAGTTCGACCTCTAGATCAAAAAATGCAAATGGAGAGGGGTCTCCCTACAGACAGTCATTTCGATGTCAAATTTAACACAGTGTTTATGACGGGTAGATGAATGTAAAATTTAAGACCGTGTTCTGTGATGGCCATTTGACCATTAAATTTAAGACTGTCAAAAAAAATTTGCAAAGTTGTACTGTACAAAATCTATACATCTCGGAGGTGGAAAAAAAATTGGCTCAAAAAAATTCTAGACTTTGATTTCAACGATTTTACAATCGATCTATAGGTTTTTTGAGCCTTTTGAGCATGATGGTGAGGTCCATTTAGGCCAAAAATGCACCAATTTATCAACTACCTCCAAGAACCCCTTAAAAAACCTTTGTAGCAACTGGGTCCTCCAATATCCAAATTCGATGAAACAAAAGCCAATTTTGACTTTTTCAAGCCTTCTGGATGCTATGGAGACGTTGAAAATGCCTTTAGGATTAACAAAAGAGCTGCAATCACCCAAATCTCACAAGAACACAAATATGCATGCCAGAGTAATACAAATGCTTATTTTCCTTCAAACATGTTAGATTATCAAGATCATCTGAGGATGCAATAGAAGAGCATACTGGGCTTTTGAGAAAATATTAGCAATCTAATAGTATCAAATCTCTCAAATATCAAGATTATAAAAAATGAACTAAACCAAACAAACAAGCTCTGATACCATGTTAGATTCTTCGAGAAGCGAGAATCGATCCAGGATCCGATGTTAGTCGTAGATCACATGCAACTCCAATCAACAAATGATCAAAGATCAAAATAGTAGAATGAAGAGAAAATATGAAATGAGAGAACAATAGAGACAAAGCAAGAGAATTTTGAGAATACTCTCGTGACTCTCACTGAACAATCACCAAACTAATGGAGGTGAGAGGAGAGTGCTCAATATATAGAAAAATAGGGGTATGTACATCCAAGAGGTGCATTAATTCCTACTACCCATAAAAGGTGGCAGGTTTTACCTACTTGGGAAATGCTAAAACATGTGGCATAACCTCCTTAAGTGAAGACAGGAGAGAGGTGGCACATAAAGCCAAAAGAGGGTGAGAAACCCAACTACCCCATAAAATACTTAGGTAAATACAAAGTAGTGGTTATGAGAGGTGGCACAACAAGGCAAAAGAGAGTGTGTAACTCAACTACCCATGTGTGGGAGAGAGTGACACATGTAGTTATTGTATTTTGTCACATGTCCTCATATTACCACATCTAATAAACCTAAGCAAGCTTAAATAATAATGTGTAGGAAAAAGAAATACCCCCTAACATAAGAAAAATAAAAAACCTACACTAACATATCTCACTCCTTGCCTATATAAGCAAGGCTTCATATGTACATTTATCATCTCAATTTTAGTTGTTTAAGTCCAATATATCATTACAATCTTGAGTATTGCATATTGGCCACATCTTGCATCCACTGTTGCAATTTCATTTTTTTTCTTTTCCCTCTTGTGGAAGGTTGTTGTTGGTTTTTGCAAATGATCCTGGAGGCTTGAGTCCTTGAGTGACTCAAACATGGTCTATGAGCTATATCTCAGCTCCTACGAGTAGAATGGTTCAACTGAATAAAACTATCATTTCACTCACAATTGTTCTTAGATGGGTGAGATTCCAAATGGTTTGTGGTTGTAACTTGTTTCTAGCCCATACACAAGCTGATTTATACCATATTTTGTGAGGGGAAACTTGCTTCAATATTGAAAGGTCCATTGGACTTCAAGGTTTTGGTTATGAAACTCTAATAAGAATTATGGAGTCATCACATAGAAAGAGTCAAGTGAAGCAACAAAATCATGGTGGTGAGTACATATGCCAATATTTGGTCCTGGGAATTTATGGATACTTTCATGCATCATCATATCAAAGAGGATCATCTTGAGAGTGAGTTGCATTCCTTGTATAATACTAACTATGATAGGAAGGAAACTCTCCAAGCTCTTATCATGAAAATTTTAAAGGTTTGCACATGTTGATGTGAATAGTGCATACTTCATTATTGCTTTTTCCTCGTGAAGTCAAGTTATTTTTCAAAGAGGTGATCGAATTACGAGTTGTACAAGGATGATGTGAATGTTGTAGATAGTAGATCTCATAGTGTTATTTGGTATAAATTGTCTCATGGACATTATAATTTAATTCATGACATTGGCACAATGACACTAAATTATATGGATTTGTTTAGACCTCGTAGTGTTCTTTGACAAGAGATGCATCATTTGAAAAGTACATGATCTAAACTCTATGGGCATTACAACATGATTCATCATCTAAGTTTGCAATTGCTTGTCGGCAAGCAATTCTAGGACGTCTAGACTATCCTATCCCTTTTTTCAAATTAAAATAATTAATAGTATTTTTAAGTTGGGTTCGGTCACTTTTATTTTTGGGGGCAACTTAAATTATATTATTTTAGAAAATTAAAAAAGTATTTTTTTTATAGGTAAGGTAAGATTGTATTAATTTTCAAAAAGAGTTTACAATTTTGAGGCCCCTAACTATGGGAAAAATATAACAAGACCCTACATTGGTTCACCAGCTGCAACCAGAATATAACAAAAATGGCTGCCATAGACCAAAATATCCAGCCCTACCAATCCCCAGACAACTATCACAACATTAACCTAAGACTGAAATACTATGCCATACCATACCCAAACCAGACATATAACACAGCCAATGGAAAACTAGAAACCAAAAACCACCACCCCTTTACCAAACATTTTTTTGAGCGAAAATGTGGAATTCATGCTTCCAGGCTGAGCCCGACACAACTACCAGATGAGACTTTTTCTTCAAAAACTTAGCACCCGCACTTGCCAATCTCCAATGCTCCACCAGAGCCATACCACTAACATCCAGGAGGAAAGGATAGACTTTTACCGGTGCATCTGGGTCCTCCAAAATCCTAAGATCACGAGGCTGAGGGATGCCTTTCCCCAAAGAATTTGTCGCCAATGTTTTCTCTAGGCCCACCAACAAATTCGCCCTAAACATATACTTCATGATTGCCCTTGCATCTACCTTCAAAACCCCAACATCCAAAAGACCCGCCAGAGTGCATGAAGAAATGCAAGAATTCAATTGATAGCCTTCTGCCTCTTCCATGAAACCCTTGCTGGCCACACATTTCACCGCGTCAAACGTTAGATAATTTGGGCGATGAATAACCCTGCTGTGACAAAGCGAGGAGATTGGACCAAGAAAGGCCGCCTGCCACTTTGAGCTTCTTGGCTGAATGGGAGTAACCATTTCTCCCATCTCCAATTCTGACACTGAGACCAAGAGAATAAATCATCCCATAACCAGCCACCTTGTTGAAAATTGAGGTGTTTATGTAGCTTAATACTTTGTAAAACTATTATACTTGCTGATCTAAATATGTATTCTTTGTTACAAATTATTCATGGGTGATTATTTGATTAATTCATTTTATCATTTGTAGAATGAAGACAGAAGTTGTAGAAGAATTAGACGGGATATTAGAAGATACACAACATATACCGTGGAGAAACTCTTTCGGGAAAAAACTCTACCAAGAATCAATGTATTATTTGATCTCTGAAGTAGATTACAATAACTCCAATTCTTCCTTGAGATGCTTCTTCTACCTTCAACAAATATTCTTCACAACCTGCAATAAAATTGATCCAAACTCTCTTCAACTTGCTTGAGATATATAGGCAATAAACAACTTTGTAAACTCCAAAAGAGTTATAATTACAAAGCTCAATCCCTATCTCCTAAAAGGTACACCTATCTCTTCCAAGTAGAGTTTAATGGTGAAGAACAATTCCAAATCATCATCTTCATCCATTTGGGCATCCCAAACTGAAGTAGAAACTCGACCTTTATTTCGTAAATATCTTCAAGGCTTTATCCTCAAAGTAGGCACCCAAGAGTGGGCCCACCTTAACTCAGCCTTTTGAAATATCTTAACATGGAAAGGAGTTAATTCCAAGAAGCCAACTTGGGCGCCCAAAGTGGTTCCAAGTCATTTTCTGTTAATTGAAACATCTCTCTCCACCATTCATGCATGAATGGTCATCCCCTGTTAATTGAAGGTAGTCACCTGTTATCTATCATGCAACTCAAGTCATTAGTCATGCATTCCAAGTTAACTGAAGGTAGTCACCTGTTATCTATTATTGCAGGTTGTGAAGAAGAATTGTTGAAGGAAAAAGAAGCATCTCAAGCAAGGATTGGAATTATTGTAATCTTATTCTAAGATTAAATAATACATTTATAGGAAATAAGATGTCATTTAATTGCAATCCTAAACATTATTTATTTCATGTGCCTCCCAAGTCCTTGGAAAGTGTTCTCATCTAATCATGTTAATTGAAATTTGTAATTAATTCTAAATAATAGGATCATGTGAGGGCGTCCAAGATGAGTTTCTAAATAATAGGAGCACATGGGGCACCCACATGGAAGATGGAACTCACCTTGAGTTAAGTTAACTGTTTGGAGTAAAAGATAACACTTCTGAATGCATGTAAAGATCCGAGGAGTTAGGGTTTGATGTTTACATGCATGAAGTTCAGTTCAGTTCATATCAGATCAATTAAGCTAAGTTCAGTTTAGTTAAGTTAAGTTAAGTTCAGTTATGGTTCAGTTATCTTCAGTTAGTTTTAGTTGAATGCTAGTTGACTTCACTTAACTTGGAATGCATGACTAATGACTTGAGTTTCATGACAGATAATAGGTGACTACCTTTAGTTAACAAAGGATGACCATTCTTGCATGAATGGTGGAGAGAGATGTTTTAGTTAAAAGAAAATGACTTGGACCCACTTTGGGTGCCCAAGTTGGCTTCTTGGAATTAACTCCTTTGCATGTTAAGATATTTCAAAAGGCTGAGTTAAGTGGGCCCACTCTTGGGTGCCTACTTTGAGGATAAAGCCTTGAAGATATTTATGGAATAAAGGTTGAGTTTCTACTTTAGTTTGGGACACCCAAATGGATGAAGATGATGATTTGGAATTGTTCTTCATGGTTAAACTCTACTTGGAAGAGATGGGCATACCTTTTAGGAGATGGGGATTGAGCTTTGTAATTGTAACTCTTTTGGAGTTTAAAAAGTTGTTTATTTCCTATATATCTCAAGCAAGTTGAAGAGAGTTTGGATCAGTTTTATTGCAGGTTGTGAAGAAGATTTGTTGAAGGTAGAAGAATCATCTCAAGGAAGAATTGGAGTTATTGTAATCTACTTCAGAGATTAAATAATAAATTGATTCTTGGTGGAGGTGAGGTGTTTATGTAGCTTAATAATTTGTAAAACTTTATGATTGTTGATCTAAATATGTATTCTTTGTTACAGATTCTTTGTGGGTGATTATTTGATTAATTCATTTTATCATTTGTAGAATGAAGACAGAAGGTTGTAAAAAAATTAGACAGGATATTAGAAGATACACAGCATATACCATGGAGAAACCCTTTTGAGAAAAAACTCCACCAAGAATCAATGTAATATTTAATCTCTGAAGTATATTACAATAATTCCAATCCTTGCTTGAGAATGCTTCTTTTTCCTTCACCAAATCTTCTTCACAACCTGCAATAAAATTGATACTCACTCTCTTCAACTTGCTTGAGATAAATAGGCAATAATCAACTTTGTAAAATCCAAAGAGTTTCAATTACAAATATCAATCCCTATCTCACAAAAGGTACACCTATCTCTTGCAAGTAGAGTTCTACCGTGAAGAACAATGCCAAAACATGTGCTTCATCCATTTGGGTGTCCCAAACTGAAGTCACAACTGAACCTTGATTTTGTAGATATCTTCAAGGCTTAGGTTTGATTTTTACGTGCATGAAGTTTAGTTTAGTTTAGTTCAGATCAGTTAAGTTCAGTTAAGTTCAATTCAATTTAGCTTAGAATCAGTTTACTTCAGTTTAGTTAAGTTCAATTCAGTTATGGTTCAGTTAGTTTTAGTTGAATTGTAGTTGACTTCAGTTAACTTGGAATGCATGACTAATGACTTGAGTTTCATGATAGATAACAGGTGACTACCCTTCAATTAATAGTGGATGACCATTCTTGCATGAATGGTGGAGAGAGATGTTTCAGTTAACAGAAAATGACTTAGACCCACTTTGGGTGCCCAAGTTGGCTTCTTGGAATAACTCCTTTGCATGTTAAGATATTTTAGAAGGATGAGTTAAGCGGGCCCACTCTTGGGTACCTACTTTGAGGATAAAGCCTTGAAGATATTTACGAAATAAAGGTTGAGTTTCTACTTCATTTTGGGACACCCAAATGGATGAAGATGATGATTTGGCATTGTTCTTCACTGTTAAACTCTACTTGGAAGAGATAGGCCTACCTTTTAGGAGACAGGTATTGAACTTTGTAATTGGAACTCTTTTGGAGTTTACAAAGTTGTTTATTGCCTATATATCTCAAGCAAGTTGAAGAGAGTTTGGACCAGTTTTATTGTAGGTTGTGAAGAAGATTTGTTGAAGGTAGAAGAAGCATCTCAAGGAAGAATTGGAGTTACTGTAATCTACTCCAGAGATTAAATAATACATTGATACTTGGTGGAGTTTTTTCCCCAAAGGGTTTCTCCATGGTATATGTTGTGTATCTTCTAATATCCTATCTAATTCCTCTATAACTTTTGTCTTCATTCTACAAATGATAAAATGAATTAATCAGATAATCACCCACAAAGAATCTGTAACAAATAGTATATATTTAGATCATCAAGTATAATAGTTTTACAAAGTATTAAGCTACATAAACACCTCAATTTTCAACACACCTTACCTTGAATGCCAGAAGAGATGGAAATAAACCAACGTTTAATGTCCTAGGGAAACCATCCCACTACTAAAAAAGATGACTGGATGGCGAGCCGTAGAGAGTAGGAAGTTGGCAATGTGACATGAAATGAACATTCATATGAAACAATAAATAATGAATCCATCCTCCAAGGAAGCCTCCAAAACGCCAGTGAAACTCACATGTCCAATGCATGCTGATGTGTCTGCCACGTCCACAATTTGGTTGTGGAGTGGCACCCTCCCAACCTCCCATAAAAAATTATTTTTAACACTTGAATATAAACAATATTTTTGATACTTGGAAGGGAAAATAAAAATAAATTAAGGGCTCAAAAAAGGCAACTATAAAATTAGAACTTTTACTCATTTCATCATCATTCAAGTTATCCTTTGCATCAAATTTTCAGATTTGAGCAAATTGTTCAATCTAGAGCATACAAGCACAAAAACCCTTGGTTTATTTGAGTTTTGAGAGGACAAAAACCCTCTTGAATTCCACATTTGGGATGAAAGGAAAAAACTCTTGTTTCCAATCTTGAGTGATTCTATTTAGGTATCATGATTGTGCTAATTTGTGGTGGATTTGAATTTTGCTACAATGTTGCTACATTATTTTTGGCAAGAAAAATCATCATTTCATCATCAACACATATTTGAGGTTTTATCTATTGTGTTTCAAATTTTTAACAAATTTTTGGGCACTCTCAAAGGCTAGATCTGAGTTGTTACAGTCATAACAATTGTTAGTTGATATCATTGGAGGGTTTTGGCACTATTTTTGGAGGTAGCTCAACTATACAAAAATTCAAAAATTAGTTTTCAAAGGTGGCGAACCATTTTTTGAGATATTTATTATTAATTTGAGAGGCACTAGCTATGAGGATGGTCTATACATACTTATTTGACACTTTTGAGGTCTAATTTGTGTTTCCAAGGTCATATCTATATCACATCAATAGCAAAGAGGGTTAAAAATTATTTGCTTAGTCATTATAATCTCCTACCATAGTCATACCAATTCATACAACCCTTAATGTGGTGGGATCAACCAACCGTACAACCCTAATAAGGTCTATGTGAGTTGAAAATATAATTTCAAATCTAATTTTATTTTTAGAGCACTTTCCAACTTGTAATCATTGCAAAAATCAATAAATTCAAGCTTTGAGGGTTTCCAAACTTACTTTTGAATATGATCTGAGCATTTGAAGTAACCTAGGGTTTGTACAAGTCATTAAATTTATCAAAATCTTGTTTAGATTTGACTTATGAAGTGTTTGAAGGTTCAATCAAATATTTTCCAATCAAGCAAATCTATGACTTATTGCGGCACCAACCAGTCTAGAGCTCTTAGGTTTTTTGTGTGCCTTGGTCATGCATGTAATTCCAAATCTATTGTGGTTGAACACCTTACAACATCACATTTTGACTATTTCTATCTAGTCCCCAAAATGCACATTTGATTGATCGTATTTATTAATTAATTTAAAATAAATTAGCAATCGCACCTTGTTGTGCAATTGGTACACTGAAGAGGTGTGGAAGGTCAATTGAGGAATATTTTGGTCTATTTTTTGCATTAGGAAATTTAGAAAATGATGTTTGTGCAATAATGGTCTCAATGGAGAAGTTATAGCTTCAAATAACTATCCATCCACTTAAAGGGATTCAAACATGATTGAAACAAAGCTTCTAAATCAGGAAAATAATCAAACTCCATTACCAATAGGATCATGTTATTTTTGGAGTAGGGAGAGAGGGAAACAAAGGGAGAGATAGAGGGGGGAGAAGTGAGAGAGAAAGAGAGGGGTAAGGAGATAGATATAGAGAGGAAAATAGAGATATAAATGGAGATGAAGAAGCAGACAAATATGGAGGAGAGGGAAATATTAATAAAGAGAGGAGAGAGGGATAGATGGAATAGATAGATATATAGAGAGGGAGAGAATGATAGAGGTTGAGATATAAAGATAGAGATAGAGATATAGATAGAGATAGAGATAGGAAGTGATTTATAGAGAGAGGTAGAGAGAGATGGAGAAATAATATTATAGAGATAGAAGGAGATCGTTGCACCTCGTTTCTCAATTACCAAGTTACATTTACCTTCATGAGTAAATATTATGGTAAATATAAATCATGACCTTAATATGTTTAATAGGCGAATGAAATACTAAAATATGCACTAAGATGATATTGCTTTTAAAGAAATGATTATGTTTTATACTAATGGAAAATGCAATGAATGAATATGCATTGCAATGTGAATACTTTAATGCTTTGATGATGCAAATGAATTCATGTGAACGGCTAACTACTATTGTGATGCACTAAGTTGAATGCAAGAACAAATTCGAACCTCCGGAAGAGAGGGGGATTATCACTCGAGAAAAGAACTTGGTCTAGTAACCCTAATATGCCTATTTAATATATCACACACTCACACCCTAGTTGGTTAAGATAAGTCAAGTTAGATTGGGAATTGAAAAAATATACCCTTGGTCATAGTTTGGGAATGATTTGAATTGGTCTTGATTTTGCGGTTGTTCTTTTCAATTGATAAGAAGTTTGGGTTAATTGCTTGTGTTTCCTTTTGTTGTATAGACATTTGAATTTAAATGTCTTTGATAGTATTGAGATACTTCAAGGTTGTGAATAAGTATAAAGGTATGTATAAATATGTGTATTTAATATGCATGTATGTATACAGTCGACGACCTACACATGAATACAATATATGTATTTTATATATATATATATATATATATATATATATATGTATGTATGTATGTATGTATGTATGTATGTATGTATGTATGTATGTATGTATGTATGTATGTATGTATGTATACACCTAAAATCGGCCACAACATTTAATTAATTAAATACTAGTTATTTAATTAAGTTTCACTAATATTAGATTAGGAATTCAAGCACGTCTACAACTTTTTATGCCACCTCACCAAGGTCACATGAAATTAAATAATTCTAATTTTTAAATTAGAATTATTTTCAAACACATGGATTTTTCCTCACACACTTGGTTCTCCCACACATTTGGCATTCAAACACATGGCTTATTCCTCACACACTTGATTCTCCCACACATTTGGAATTCAAACACATGGCTTATTCCTCGCACACTTGATTCTCCCATCCATTTGGCATGTTGCCCTTGGTCAAGGGGACATTCTAATAATTATAATTTTTAATTAGAATTATCTACAACTTTTCATGCCACCTCACCAAGGTCACATGAAATTAAATAATTCTAATTTTTAATTAGAATTATCTTCCACCAATTTTAAAACACATGGTCTTTGCTTCCCACACTTGAGTCTTCCATCTATTTGGCATGTTGCCCATTGGTCAAGAGATTCTTCCATCCAAATGGCATGTTGTCTTTGGTCAAGGGGACAACATCTTGATTCTCTCCATCTCCACCATCCATTCTTCTTGTTTGAATTTGGACCATTGATTATTGCCACCTCACAAGATGCTAAGAAAAGGCTATAAATACAACCCTTTGGCATTGTATTTTGCATCCACTTTTGAATAGAGTTATCATGCAGGTTTATCGTTTGAGCTTGGGAGCACTTTGGAGTCTTATAATTAGTTTTTATATCATGTTTTTCATCATAGTTAGATCTTAGACTAACACTTTGCTTCATAGTTACATTTTATGTCATCCTTTGCATCATAGTTGCATTTTAGATTAGTATATTTAGAGTTTTCATTTGAGCATATGTAGAATCATATAATATAATCATATAGATCACCACCATAGTATCCACCACCATTTTTCCATTCATCATAGTCACCCACCATTCATCATAATCATCCATCATTCATCATAATATCCATCATCATTTCTACCATTTAGTTTCATGTAGGAATTTAATTAGCTTGCATGTTAAATACTAATCTTGTTTCTTAAGTGTCATTCTAATAGCCTTTGTGCACATAGAAATCTGAGGGCCAAGAGGTTAAAGGAATCATTAAGAATAGAGGACAATGAGACATTCTTAAAAGATTCATTTTATTGCAATTTAGAGTAGCTTGTTTGCTTTGAATCTTTAATATAAATCGTTTCATTAAGGTTTGTGTTGATACTAACTTTACACATTTAACACACACACAATATACATTAATGGAAATATATATATATATACTTGACATTGAACTGAATTTTTTAAACTAAATCTTCACTTTCGAGCACCTATAGTTGCTAAACCATGAGGAATTTGAAGATGATGCAAACTGCTGATTTGTGACATTTTGTTTATAGATTCTAAATATATTTTTAAAAAATGGAATCAAATTACATTTCTCTTTCCATCTTCTTCAAAAACTAGTTTTTAACAATAAATACCATTTTTAAAGAGTGACGTGTATTAGTCTAAACTAATGTGTTGTAAACTTGGTAGAACCTACACAATTCAAAGATTATCTAGCTAAACAGTCCACTCAACATTGCAAAGACTACATTAAAATGTCAACCCAAGGCTTGTAAACTTGTGATGTGTATATGCCTTCAGAGACTCAAAACTACCTATGTTATCTTATTCAAGTTGTTCTACTTGCTAGAAATTAAAAAATTGCATAACAGTGAAAGCATAAGCCAAAACTAATGGCTACGAGTACCTACAGCTGAAATTGTAACTGAACTGTTGTAAATAAAAGATCACTATATCAAATCAAAACAAATCAAAACTAACAACTCAACTAATTTAACCTCCAAACTACTACTAGTTAACCATTACATGCACGCTCATGAACATTCAGTACCAATAAGAAAAGTATGAGCTTCTAGTTTAACTTGCAATTAGTTCATGAAGTAATGATAAATAGAAAGCAACTTTTAAATAGAAATAAACAACTAGAAAATGAAGTGAGGAACAATTACCTTGAGTAGCCTGCTCAAGTGGTTGTTCTCACTTAATTGAAACCAAATCTAACTAACATATTATATGCATCCAGTGAAGTTGACTTCATTCATTGCATATCATGAAAGATTACATAAGATCTTCTCACAGATTGCATTCAATCATTTTGAATATTTATCATGTCTTGAAAACTGAAAAATAATTGATAAAGAACTAAAAACCAACTAACAGATCTACGGATTCAACCATCAACTATATACAAGATTGATGGAATCTTATTCAAAACAACAACTAACCGCAATCATTAACTTCCACTTCTAAATATCAGATTGTATAGTTAAAGACTGAGTTGTTCAAACCATAACTGAAAAGAAAGAAAAATTCCAATAAGACTAAAAATCTGTAAAACACGAATACATGTAAAACACAAACATTTGTCAAAATACTATCAGTAAAGGAGTCCTTTTCGAACACTTATTAATTTTTCATAATGATGCACATTCAATATTCAACAGGTGTGTTCAATAATAGTTATTACAGTTCAACTTATTCTAGAACTCCCATGTTTTGTTGTTCCAGTCTTCCTTTTGATGCGGGTTCAACTCCCAACTGCCACGTGCTATAGTTCCTCCTTGGCTGCAAAAAGGTTAATTCCCAAAGCATGTACACAAGACTAACTACCATAATTAAAACATAAAATTTCATGCATTCCATCATATACTGCAAGGTAATCTGCCTCAGGTCCATAATAGCATCAACTCCTTGGATCTTTCTCAAGTAAAAACCTTTGTATTCTACAAGTTGACTCATTTTGATATGTCTATCTCTTTCACATTCCTCACCTTTCTCCCCAGTCCAATATGGATCTCGATAGAGCAACATAGGTGGGTGAAATGTGAGTGATTCCTTTGTCAATACCAATCTTCATGTACTTGTGTACCCTTTGGAGCATGGTAGTGAAATTATACATTGAATGAGGTTCCTTTTTCTCTAATTTCAGAGTTAGGTTGTTCCATCCACTTTGTATGTAATTGTAGCATTGTTGTCCTAGACCTATAGCTAATTTTTGCATTCTTTCATAATCTACCTTCCTAAGTTCCTTGATTTTCTTGCCCACACCCTTATGATTAATGAGTTTCAGCCATTCATCAATGACAAAATCAAGGTTTTTAGCTTCGTTCCTTATGGGGAGAGCAATTGATTTCTCTCTCCTTGTACTCTTCCATTATTTCACCCCTGAGTTGTTCATTTCTATAGTAGGATGCAAGTTCTCTTACTTGAAGATCCATTTCAAACATCAAAGAATTCAATTCTATCTCATCTAGCACTACATAATTGTGTAAATAATATACACACAACTAATCTTGATCCTCAGGTGTGGAATCAGAAAAAGCGTTAAGAAACTCGAATTCCCTACTCATACCAATTGACTATTTACTAATTAATCTGCTAAACTGGAAACATAGAAATATTTCTTGTAGAAACAATGTGTATGTCCTTGATGGTGCTCTACATTTGATGATTTGTGCAAATTATTCTGCTACTTCCTCCAACCTGACTATTGATTTGCTTAACTCCATGCCTTTCTTTCCCAGTTCCTTTGCATGCTCTTCGATCAAAATTTATTTTTCCTTCTTCCATTTTTCCTTTTCTTGTGAAAAATCCTCAATCAATTTCCATAACTGGTGACCAAGTGACAAGGTGGTATGGTGAGTTGGAGTCCTGATGGAAGGAGGTTTCTAATCTGGTATTACCCGTTCTCCATCCCCAGTCTTAGTCATGGCCAACTGTGCCAGTAAATCAAGCTTAGTACTGTGGCCATACATTTGTAATCTCTCCTCCATTTCCTATATCATTGTTTCCCTCTCCTTGTCCCTTTATTCATAGCTTTGTACTAATTATTCCAAGTGTTTAATTGTGTCCAAGGCTTCTTGGAGATCCTTCCTAACATCTCTCTCCTCTATATACATCTCCTTTGTATCCACAAATTGCTCATTACCGTCCCCTTCATAGTCTCCATGTATGGGGTTGATCAGGGTTTCCTTTTGTGTCTTCTTGGCAGTAAACATATCTTCTGATTTTGAATCAAAAGTTGTTAATACATATCTCTTTCTTTTTACTAATATATTCACATTACCAGGGATATCTCCCTTTCCTTCAAAGTATGTTTCTATTAATGTGACATTTTCCTACTTTTGTTCTCTATTCTTTTCTTCTTCTCCAGGTTTTTCTATATTTCCTCTCATGGCACCTTGTCTCCTTAATCTGCATGAATGTCTAGGTTTGAGTATCTCTTCCTCAACTTTCTTCTTTTTCCTTTAGAACACCTTCCTTCTTCTTTGGAACATCCTCTTTCTTTTTTTGAGTATCCCTCTTCTTCTTCTTTTGTTTTAGAGGGTGTAGAGGACGTGGATGCACTACTTCTTCTACTCTTAGTCCTTTGTGATTTTGAAGATGGGATTTCCTCAATTGTAGGTGACCTAGACTCTGGCTCATTAGGTTCCTCATGCTCACCTTGGCTACAGGTAGGTGAAGCCATAGGGGAGACATGATGGATTTCCCTTACAGGTTCATCTTGAGGTTCTACATTCTTAGGTGCCACAGGTGCATCCAACAAACTGTTAACATTTGTACACTCCTTAAAATCTTTCCAATTCACTTGTGGGTACTGAATCCTCAAACTTCTTTTTATTAGTAAAGCAATTAAACAGTGATGAGATAGAGAAGTGTCACTTTGTTTTCTTTGGTATTTTGATGTCGTATGTTTCAAAAAATTATAAAGAAAGTTTGGTATATTCACTAACTTATTATGCTTGAGGTGACTAAGTAATTTGAAATGAACTATATCTAAGAGGTTTTTCCTACCATCACAGGTGATATATCTAACAATGTAGGAAGCACAATTCACCCATAACCAAGGAAGAGATAATCTCTTCATACCTTGTGATGATGAGTCTAATTCCTCACCCCATTCACAAAATTCCTCCCTGGCTACAACTAAGTCAGCACGTGCCACAAATTTTGCCCCAATTCTTGGTAACCCAGTGACTTGTGCAATGGCAGTCTCGAATACATCTACTGATAGTCCCTTCACCATTTCTTCATCATATTCAACCGTAGTTGCAAACCTTCTTGTCCTATCATCACTGAATTCTGTTAATTTCAATAAATAATCAAGCCAGCCAACCTTGGTAAAAATGGGTAGAACCACTGCATCCTCCAAATTTTGTTTATGAGTTATTATCTCCCACCTGATAACATCTCCTCCCATTATGACCACCTTTTCTCTACTCAATATATTCAATCCAGTCTTGAAAATTCAGCTCAATCCACTCTACCACCCTCAAAACCCTTCTTCTTTATGCCATTTCTTTGTGCACTTCTACTACTATACCACAACTACAACTTCTCTTCTCAATACCAATTCAATTTGAGCTCACAAATAGGCTCTAGGTTCGACTCTGGTTTAGACTAAGCTCAAGTGCTTAGGGTTTGAAATTGGAAACTAGAAGTGGTAGCAAAAATAAAATGTAATTTAGGAGGGTTGTGCATGTTGTGCATATCTATTGAATTTGATTTAGGTGGTGGATTTCAATAAAAATGAGTTGAGTTTTACCCTCCCCCCAACTTAATGGTTGAAGTGACCACACTTCAACTTGCGTTTGGGATGTGGTATGATTACTAAGTAAGAAAATTAATGGTAAGGACTTTCACATGCATGAGTTAATATGAAAGATATCATAAAAGTTTATTGAAATTTATGCTAATTATGACAACGTACCTGTCGTACTGGCTTGAAAAGATAACCAATCACTATGCATGTAAACTAAAAAGCTTGTAAATGGAATTTGTACTGATGTGACAGGTATTAACTACATGCGAATGAATTGTGAGGTGGCGAATGCAAATGGATGCGATAGATGAGATGTTTATTAGCTGGTGATTGGATAGCACAAATGGTTTAAATGAAAACTGGCAGCAAGGAATAAAATATTCATGTTGCGAGTGCTTATTTTGAAATGATGGGTATTGCATGCAAAAGTGGTGAGATCAATGCTCATGGAATGCAGTTAATGTGGCATGATTTTTTTTGAAATTTTTCTATGTCAAATGGTGCTACGAGTATTGTTAGCAACAAGACCCTTTCTGAATTTTCACAGCTATTGCTACAAGTCCCTACGACATCAAGACCCTTCTGAATATGGTTGAAAAATAGGTCCTGATGGAGAAATTATAAACATCATTAGAACTATGCTATGTGTGCTTGTGAGATAAAGTAAGAGATTAAACCTGAGTGATCTTATGGATTGAGCTGTGTAGCTCAATCACTAGGTCACTGGAAGTGCCTGGTACATCATGTGTTGCTAAAATATCACTTTGTGTGTTAGATTCTACATTTAGTTCACTACGAGCACCATATTATTGAAATAGGGAGAATATAAAATCATCCTTTTGTAATGGCTTCTTATATAGCTTCAACAGGTATGGTCATTCACAAGAAGAGAAAATCTAACTGTATCTATGGTATGCAGCTTGACTGCTCCATTGGGATAAACTTGACTAATTTCATAGGGACCCAACCACCTATATTGGAGCTTCCCCTTGAATTCTTTATACCTTGAATCAAATAGTAGTTCCCAATCTCCAACATTGAACTCTTTTGTTTTAATATACTGATCATGCCATTTAGTTATTTGTTGTACTACCTCAGTGTGATGGATTGCTTCCATTCTTATATCGTCCAAACCATTTAAGTTATGCAACCTTTCTTTTTGAACTTTTGTTAAGTTCATTTCCAATTCTATTGTTGTCCTCAGTGTTTTATATTCAAAATCAATTGGAAGGACTGATGTCTTACCATATACCAGCTCATAGGGTGTAAAACTAGTGGTGGTTTTCCAGGTTGTTCTATATGCCCATACTACTTTAGGTAACCTCACAACCCTATGTAGTTGCACTGTCTTAGTTAGAATACTTTTAATTTCTCTATTAGTGACTTCCGCCTAACCATTAGCCTGTGGGTGGTGAGGTGTTGACTTCTTGTGTCTAATTTGGTATTCTTCAACCAATTTGGTGATGAGGTCAGAAGTAAATTGTGCTCCTTGATCAATGACTATTTCTCTAAGTGCTCCATACCTATCAAATATATCCTCATATAAAAAATTTGCCACATTACCATCTCTGGAAAATTGCAAGGCCTTTACTTCTACCCACTTAGTCAAGTAATCAGTGCAAACAAGAATGCATTCCTTGTTGTTGGAAGTAGGTGAGATTGGTCCAATAAAGTCTAGGCCCCATTTATCAAAAGGAGCTAGTGTTAATTGAGGAGCTGCAATGGCCTTTCATCACTCTTTGTTGGTTTTTCCATCCTTTGACACCTATCACAACTCCTTGTGTAATTAACAGATTCTTTGTGCAAAGTTGGCCAATAATAGCCAATTGTGAGGATCTTAAATGTTGTTTTGTTTATTGTAAAATGACCTCCACATGGTTCATCATGGCATGCCTTCATAATATCAAAGATTCCATCTTCCCTTATGCACATTCTCACGATGTTGTCAAGGCCAGTGTAAAACAAATAACCTAATATCCAAGAGTATGGAAAACATTTATGTACTAGTTGCCTCTTTTCTCTTAGAGAAAAGTGTGGTGGAATCTTCCCTGTTACCAGATAATTGGAAATGTCAGCATAACTGGGTATATGTACATTTAAAGAAAATAATTTTTCATTTGGAAATCAATCACCCACCACTCCTTCAGTTGATTGTGTTGGCAGCCTTGACAAAAAATCTGCCACTACATTAACTTTACTAGGTTTGTCCACTATGGTAATGCCAAATTCTTGTAGGAGTAGTCATCTTACCGATCTACCCCCAACTACTGGCTTGTTCATCAAGTATCTGATGGTTGTATGGTCTGTATGGACAAAAATTCAATAACCAATAATGTAATCCTAAATTGATTGATGGCATACACTACTACAATCATCTCCTTTTTTGTGATAGTATAGTTCAACTTTGCTCCTTGAAAATTCTTGCTGATGTAGTAAATTGCATATTCTTTGTTACCTTCTTTTTGACCCAAAATTGCTCCAATTGCAAAATCTTAAGCATTTTTATGTGTATGAAAGGGTAGAGTCCAATTGGGTCCTCTTAAAATAGGTGCTTGAGTCAAAGATTTATTCAACTCTTCAAATGAGTTTTGGCACTTTGATTTCCATTCAAATTCAATGTCCTTACTCAGCAAAACAAATAATGGTGTAGCAATCTTACTAAAATCTTTGATAAACCACCTGTAGTAACCTGCATGGCCAAGGAAACTTCTAATATCTCTTTGCTTTTTTGGAGCAGGTAATGTAGATATAATTTCTATTTTGTGTGGATCAACCTGAGTCCCTGCACTGGATATAAAGTTCCTTAATACTATGCCTTGTGTCATCATCATAAAACACTTCATTGTTGAGTGACAAGTTGTTTTCTTTACATATTTTTATCACCTTTTACAAATTTCCAAGAGCTTCTTCATAAGTTTCCTCATATGTGGTGAAATCGTCCATATATATCTCCATACAGTAATGTGCATAATTAGAAAAGATGTTGAGCACTACCCTTTTGAAGGTAGCCGGAGCATTGCATAAGCCAAAGGGGAGAACATATAAGTAGGCATAGCCGCATAAGTACCCTAGGGACATGTGAATGTAGTTTTGTCCTAATCTTCTGGAGCAATTTTTATCTGATTGTAGCTGCTAAAACCATCTAGGAATGAAAATTACTTATTCCCAGCTAGAGAATCAAGCATCTGATCTATGAAGGGCAACTGAAAGTGATTTTTCCTAGTGATTGTATTAAGTTCCCTGTAATCTACACAAACTCTCCACTTTCCACCTTTCTTAGGAACAGTTACCAAATCTAAGACCCATTCACTATCAAATATTGGATAGATAAAACTGCATCAAGAATTTTTTGAAGCTCAACTCTGACTGTGTCTCTCAAAGCAAGATTCATATGT